>APFE031395515.1:315492-532668 GCA_000404065.3 Pinus taeda | reverse complement strand
AGGGGAAAATCTCTGTGTATATGTGTTTTATGTGTTATGCTCTCACATTGTTTATTTTATGTGTTTTAGAATTCGTAGGCAAGTAATTTTTGTATGGGGTTAAAACCTACATTTGGTATCAGAGCTATCTTCGCTTCAAGAGGACGCCTTTGTTGCCAAGGGGTTTCGCTCGGGCCTGTGGTAGACCCTGTTTAGTGGGAGATCTACGAGGTTGATTCTAGTGGAGAAAGAAGATGGCGAGCAGTGGAAAGATAGAGATCGAGAAATTTAATGGTCAAAATTTTGAGTTGTGGAAACTCAAGATGGAGGATCTGTTGGTGGACAAAGATCAGTGGATCATGGTAGATCCGGGTAAACGAGATTATCCGATGAAGAATGGAAGAAGTTGGATCGGAAGGCTAAGAGCACAATGCGATTGTGTGTCTCAGATTCAGTATTGCTGAATGTATCAGGGGAAGCTACAGTGAAGGCTGTGGGACAAGTTAGGGACTTTGTACAAATCTAAGTCTCTGGTGAATAAACTGTTCCTACGGAAAAAGCTGTATAACCTGAGGATGAAAGATGGAGACTCGGTGATAGAACATCTGAACGCATTTAATACTGTGGTAAGTCAATTATTGTCTATTGATATTAAAATTTCAGATGAATATAAGTGCATCAGTTTGTTGTGTTCTCTACCAGATTCGTGGGATAGTCTGGTTATTGCAATAGGTAGCAATGCAACTGCCTTGGAATTTGATGAAATAGTCTCATCCTTGCTAACGGAGGAGATGAGAAGGAAAAATATGGAGATCCAGAATGGTAATGCCTTGTATGTACGAGGACAGTCCCAGAACATAAAATTACCTGCATATGAATTCTAAAAAATAGAAAATAAACAATGGCGAGAGCATAAAACATAAAACAGATATACACAGAGTTTTTCCCCTGGATCCCAAAACTGGGACTACCAGATTGATTTTTCATTATATTCCTTTCAATGTTACAATACATATATATACATGTCAAAGCATCCATAAACCCGAATCCATTAACCCTAGATTAGAACATAACCGTAGTTCCCTTGACCGGATCTACAAAATACCATGGAAAGAAAACCATCATGCCGAAAACCATGTGTGAAAGCCATGCACAAAAACATAGGTAGGTCCACCCACCTAATATACCCCCCGACAGGGGGGGTAGCCGCCCCCCCTGTGACCCCCCTGTTGCACCCAACACAATGTACAGGGGGGGCTACCGCCCCCCTTGTTACCCCCCCACGCATGAGGTAGTGATGGAAATAATATAACACACACCTAACAGATCCTTAATCCATGAGGAATTTAATTTTAATGGATTGGGTCGCTTTTGAAATCGTGGGTCTTATAGGTTTTAACCCTATACAGATAATACTTGCAAACAAATTCTTAGAAATTAGAAAATATACAATGGTGAGACAACAAAATATAAACAGAGACTTTTCTGCTACAACCCAAAATCGAGAAAACCAGATTTATTTTCTCATTATATTCTTTTCAATGTTACAATATATTGTATGCATGTCGAAACATTCATAAACCCCCAATCCATTAATCCTAGATTAGAACATAACCGTAGTTCCTTTGAGATGATTTACAAAACAGTGGGAAACCATTATGCATAAAACCATGGGCGGGTTTGCCCAAAAAAAAAATTGCAATTTCCCAAACAAGGGGAGTTTTAGTCCCCACTATGCCCAGTGCAACGCGTTGCACATCAAACTAGTCGTGCAAAGAATATAACACACACCCAACAAGTCCAACCCAAGGAAAATTTTGTTGTGGTTTGAATTGTCTCTAATTGAAACTCATTGCCTTATTTTGAGGTTTTCTTCCACTAGAGATTCAAAGATCAAGAATTTTCCCAATCCTTTAATAATTCTGGCTTCCTTGGTCCACATATTGCACCAGGTTAGGGAGAGCTTCATGGGTTGGATATCAATAAACCCAACCTCCTCAAGGATTTAAATTAAGAAGTCTATGAGTGAAGCCATATGTGTTGTAGGTCACCAAATTTCATTTTCCCCCAAGGTGAAATTTAAATCCCCACCAACAATGACATGTCCCCAAGCTAATAGGGGGATTTGAGAAATCCCTCCCAAAAAAATTTTCACTCCTGATAGGGCCCATAACTGTTAATACAAAGAAAAATGAAGTTGAGTTCTAAAGAGAATAGGGAAGCACTAAGTCCGAAGGAAAAAGCTCAATAATTTGGGAGATATAGGACATATTTCCTCCAGCCTATTACCAAGCCACTAGAGTGATTATAAGTATAAGTAGTTATGAGCTCCCATCTAGGAAGAGTCTGGGAGATATATTTAATTGTTTTTTCCCTTCCATCATAATTTCCTTAAGGAAAAAAATTAATGGTTTCTATCTCTCCATCAACATATTGATGTCCAATTTTATTGAGGGATTAGCCAAATCCACATAACTTAGAGAAGGGAGAATTATGTGGCAGAGGTCCTCTCAGAGACCCAAAAATGGATTCTTGTTTATTTTAACAAATTCCCAAATTGGGTTGTTTTTGAACCATTGAAATGTAGGATTATTGTCCTTTTTGTAAAGGCTTAGGATCCTGATTCATCATAGGCTCCCATTCCCCTGTATATTTTAAGGAAAGGAAAGGAAAAGGTGCTTGATTTTAGATCCAAGAAAATATTTTTGAGGAACAAATGGAAATAGGGATCATAAAAGGGAGGGGTTACTCAGGGAGTTTGAGGAAGAATACTTGCAGGGGGGAATAGGCATTAATCCAATAGAAAAGAGAGAAAATTGATGGGGCCCTAGGGGGAAAGAGGTCAGTCTAACCTGAGAGGTCACCTGAAGCACAACTCAGATTTGGGGTAGGGGAGATCTAGAAAACCAAGCTAAATGGAATATTATTAATAGAAGGAAATGAAATAGAAGGTGGATTAAGGAGGGGGAGGAGTAGAGGATATACCAGATGAGGATCATGAAGCCAAAGTTGAAGGGGAAGTTTGGTCCTTGTGAGAGCCACTTGTTGAATCCTTTTTAGTTTAAGCTAGAGTCAACAATGAAAAAGGACAGTGGTCAATATTCATATCTAGGGTTGATTTGATATAGTTTAATTTAGTTGCTCTTTTTTTCTTCCTCCGTGTTACACCAGACAAATCCCCCTTGCAGACAAGAAAGATCTCCCTAGATCCTTGACGGAAACTAGAAACAGGCAAGACAATCAAATTGACTCTTTCCCTAAGTTGGACTTGTTTAAATTATAATAATTAAGGCTAATGGATGATCCTCTTACCTATTTCATGAAATGCTCGATGAATATCCCTTGTTGTGATTTGATGCAGATCCTCAATGCTTAACAATACATGCAATCATAGACCATAAAAGGATCAAAAGCATATGCGAGATAAGAATCCAAACAAAATTTAGCCTAATGATCAAGGAAATTCGGAATTGAATTTTCCTTAATAAACATTATAAACAATTATAAAATATTCATCATTCTAATAAGACAAATCAATGAGATAAAGTGTTCATTTGTATTAATCAAAGATAAAGAGGAGCCTTACAACATTTGCCTTGATGTCATGAGGTTCATCCTTAGATGACAAGCTTTCCAATCTCAAACTAATAGCATAAGTTTATCTTCTCTGAGTTCTGACCTCTTCAATCCCTCTACCCTCTAGTAATTTTATAGGCCAAGAGGAAGAAGTTTCATATCCAAAAGAGGAGGATGAGACCCCGTAATTGAGGGATTAGGTTTCCATGAGGAAAGGGATTAAGATGTACCATCTGAGGGTTATAGTTCAAATAGTCATCACGTGGAAGTTTTCAGTTGGGAAATATTCAACTAACTTTGTTTCTAGAATGTACTTTTTATTTTTACTTTCTTGAAATCACTTGCATGTGTTTATAGTGGCAGACAGAGCGCAGATATGTGCTATTCTCAGAGTTAATTCCGGCGAATGCACAGGAAAAGCTAGTAAAATCAGCACAGGTGAAACTTAATAAGGTGTGATAGTTATTTTCCTCAAATTTCTCATATACTTCAAGATATTTTTGGTTGTTTGACTTCTAAGGGAGTTCATTCAAACATGTTCATGGATGGTAAAAAGACCCATAAACTAATCAAGTGTCATGGCGATAAATTGACATGTAACACTCCATACCCTTTGCTTGGTTGATCAACAACAATCTTAAAACAAGTTCCACCAGAGTGACAACACCCACAACAAAAAGGAATTCCTTCACAATACAATCTTTTATTTTAGATGGTGTTGTCATGTTATATTGTTAGAGAGTTTGTAAGGTCACAAACAATTTTTAGACCCACCAAGACCCTCGCCATGCCCATATAACCAAAAGACTTACATCTCACGTCTACTTCATAAAAGAAAGTTATGATATTCCTTATTTATTTGAAGACCTCTTTCCACCAAAGCATGAGGGGTAAATCAAGGAACCCTACTCAGATTAGAGTAATGTCCAAACACCTATAGTTAGTATCAAAATCAATTATCCATTTTTAAATAAATATTGCATGATTTCCCAAATTATGGTGGGTTTGGAGGATTTTATCTACATCAGTCCCTAAATTCATTAGCTAGTCCATCCACACTTTTGCTAGGGATAGGATCCTTGGCTCATAACCTTAAATAGTGGCAAAATTTTGTTTTTCCCACTTCCTTAGAGATTCCCTTGACATGCACTTATTAGAAAATATCCCCACAATTGTTGCATCTCCCATTGTGAAATTCCATTCAACTTTACTCCTTCTCTGAGAATTAAATTAATTTCCTCCACCCTCCCTTGTCAAATTTCATGTCAATTTGTTCTTCCTCCATCGAACTAGATTTACATCCAAACTTGGGGCTGACTAAAGAGTGGGAGGGAATAGAGTTTTCAATGCATCCACTTATTAAGACAACAAAGAGGAATTTCCTAATAAACCCATAAAAAGTAAAGGTTGAAAAGGAGACTTATTGATAATAGAGGTATGGAAACTCAAGATAGAGCAGGGAAGAAGGAGGAAGCACTTGACAATAGGAAGAAGTGGGTGAAGAAGGGCATGTAATGAAAATAAAGGAAGAGTTCAGAGCCCTAGATACAAAGGATACATTGGAGGAATGATACAGATTGGTTCAATATATTATTTTTCATCAATCTCAATGCTTTTATAGTGGAAATTTTGGAGGAATTAGATTGTGGTGTTATTTTTACTTATGGTCCCAATTTGAAATTTTTAGGGTGAAAAAATTTCAATGTCATTTTGAGGCCTTAAATGACCAATTTTTGTGTTCTTGACCTTTCTATATATGGACCTAGATTCCATAATCTACACACTAATACCTTTCCAATGATGCAAGAATCACTTAAATAGGAACTCGTATGAGAATTTTATGCATCCCAAAAGTTGACCTATCAAAATTAACGACCATAATTCAAGAGCATGCCATGTCAACCCTCGTTACTCATGGAAAAGGGAGTAGCCATGCAACCACTATGAAGAAGGATCTATAAGAGTTGAGTTGTAAGTCGTATTGAGGGTTGAATGCATCAAATTTAATCCCTACTTGACTATTGAGTTGTGTTATCATATCAAGCCATTGGGAGGAAAGGGGGTTTCATTTTATTGGAGTGCATTTTTTCCATAGATGAAAAGTGTAGTGGAGAGTGGAGAGAGAGAGAAAACATAGGGAGTTTGTGTACTGTAGTAAACTATGGGCCACAAGTCTCACTCTTTTATACTTGCTTCCATTTCCATCTGGAGAAAGAGAGAGCAAAGCAACCTCACCTTCCGACTAGGTTTTCTCTCGTAATAGTTTCTTAGATCATATCTTTTGTTCATTATCATTTGTGAGTTTTATTTCATTCTTCTCTATTTCCATATTTTATTTATTACATTCATAAGAATAACAAAATAATTAATGAATCCAAAAATTTAAGGAAAAATTAAACCTCATAATGTAGATTTAAGATTTTTGAATATATTTTTGTAGATTTGTTGTGATGAAATGTCCAGTGGAATATCCAAAGTAGTTTACAAATCAAGGGAAAAACACATACCCCATCATGGGAACCATAGAAGTGACTTGGTACAACTATGACCACAACTAATGGGCTAAGACATTAACGTCTTTTTGTTGACTTGCTACCATAATTTTGACAATTTCTATCCTTTAGATGCCTCCATAATGATCCTTTCTACATCACTTTGTCACAATCTATATGTATATATGCCATCGGATCTATAGAAGGCTACATAAAGGATATTCAAGGTAACCTATCCATTATTCTATATTTTTATATGTTTTCTTTTTAAAAACAAGCCTATATGTGATAATTACACAACATATTTTTAGCTCCTCTATGGGCATGTGGAAAATTCGTTGGTTTGTGAATATCCAAGAATGACTTAGTCAGACCAAGCATAGGGACAAATGGCCAAAGATACCAAGATGGTGATTTACCTACTTGGTGCACCAAAGACATAATTGTGTCATCACAGTGGCAGAGTTAAAGTCTTAGTTGATTCAACAACTAGTTGCTTGGCATAATATAGAGGCAGAGTATTGGGAATTGTGACATGGCACCAAGTTGAGCATTAAGAGATCATGATATTCCCGCGGGATTGAAAATTACCAAACACTGACAAATAACATTTTGTTGGCTACGTGTACACATACACATGTATGAGCTAAATCATAAGCTTTGAATCTAGATGATAATGATAGAGCACTTATTCATCATTTTTTATTCTAATTTGTAGTGTTTAAACTAACGATATTATTATTTCATGAGCTCTATATATTGATCTCGCTTGGCAGAGTGAGAGACACAAACTTTACATTTTCAATTATTGTATGGTTACTTATTAGTCCCTGCCTCAGCATGGGACTATAGCGATCGATATCGATCCAATTTCATATTAATTTGGGCGTACTGAATTATTTAACCAAAGTTTTAAATAAACATTTCGTGGTTTCTTTTGTTTTATCCAAAGTTTTGGGTTCGAGGTCTTATTGCCGGACTGATTGTTGATTATACACCGTACTGATTGTTTAACCAATGTTTTGTGATATTGCAATACATCAACACGTTTTATTGTGACATGACGTTCCTTCTTTGGGCTGGGACTTGGAGAGTGAAGGGCTGCATGCAATGCATCTGTTCCGCTCTATGTCATCGTGTTGTATGGACGTGGAGAATGAGGCGCTGCATGCAATGCATCTGTTCCGCTCTGTGTCGTCATTTTCTTCCCTGACCTTCATATATACACTATTAATACCCATTACAGTTCGTACCAAAACACTTGCATTTGCATTCCATTCATGGGTGTCTTTTCGGCTTCCACGACGCTGCCCAGTGTTCATGGCCATGAGGAAAATATGTAGAGAGGGAGCGTGCAACAGAAAATGCGGTCCTGCGATCCTGAGTGATTGTCTGATTGCCGCGACTACTTGCAAAGATGGAGAGAGCAGCCATCCGAGATACGCTGCAACGAATTGCAAAGAATGTCTCCACAATGTCGATGCCAAGGCACTTCATGTATTTTTGGTCTTCCATTCACAATAATTTTAACTAAAACTGTGATTTCTTACTATTTATTAAATACAAACCAAACTTTTGAAAATTTCTCACGAAAAATTTATTGAAAAAAAAGAGCCCGAAAAGTCAATATTTATGGTTTTATTGTCTGCATTTGTTCCATTGTAAGCATTTATATTTTAACAATGTCTATGTGATTAGTATTGCAAGGTGTCTCGCATATTGGTGTCCATGCATTGTCTTCGGCGAAATAGCCGAGATACTCGATAACGGTTCTACATGTAAGGAAACTAAATTAAAAAGGCAACAGTAAATTTAATCGTGGATCAGAATATTAGATTATTTTGACGACATATAAAGTTTTTGGGTTTTTGTTGTTGTTCGCTAATATTTGCAGCATGTCTTCTAGCCAGATTGACGTACTATGCGTTGATGCATGTGGCGTGCACCTCGTGTTATACATGTACCTACCGAAAGAAAATGCGCCTCAAATTAACTTGGAGACGAAGCCGTGTGCAGATTATTGTGTCCATCGTTATTGCGAGTCCTGTGCCATGGCTCAGGAATACAGAGAACTCAAGTATAGAGGCTTTGATCCTGCTCTCGGTAATATATATATATAGAAAGGCTTAGTCTAAGTTATAGAATAAATGATTTTTTTAAGGTATTTTATGAGTTAATTTTAATTAAAATTTATTAAAATTAATTTAAAACTTTTTTTAAAGGTGTTGAATATTCAAAAATACATTATAATATAATAAATAATTATCATTAATTATTTTTTAGTTAAAGAAAAATATTTCATCTATAAAATAGACTAATCTATTTTTTATAAGAAGAATTAAACTAAGCCTATATATATGGATATCTCCACAGAGTATATCTCCTTAGACCTACTCAATGGGCTGAAAATTGTGAATAAAACTATATAATTTAATTGTACTTATTAGTCCAATAACCATTTCTTTGTAAAAGAAAAATTACACAAAAGCATGGAAAAAATGTACAACCTGCCAATAATCCAGTGGGTGAATGGTTTCGCTCAGAATTAGCCATTGAACGCCATATCCCACCATGCCCAAACTCATAGCAATGCCAAGAACAGCCCAGGTTGGCAGAAACACGCAGGCCAGTCCAGAAACCCAGCCCATGATTTTTCCAAGATCTGATGCCACCGCCAAACTATTTAGTTGTAGTTGATTAATCCCCATAGTTTTCTTCAGTGCAGAAGAGCAGTCAGAAAAATCAAAGTTGGTGCCATTGATAGATTGGAGCCAAATTGTTGCCACAAAACAAGTCCAGCTTTGATGGCCACTGTATTGCTGCCAGGCACCTTACTCATGCTATCGCCCATGTCCCTTCTAAGGTGAGTAATAACAATAACCAGAGGGGAGTTGCTGAGCGCATGCATTGTTTTCATTGATTCTTGGTAACAGTGGTCCTTTTTATAGGCATGAGTTGTGCCAATTGGGCCTTTTTTCAGGACTAGAAAAGAGGGGAACGTCTCCTCGTGGGCTCCAACGCAGTTAAAGGCACTGGCATTGAGAACCACAGATTATTAATGCACATATCTGAGTGTCACTGATTTGAAGAAACGAAGAACAAATACGTGTTATTTTTTACATTCAAACTGACCAACAAAAGAAAAGCAACCATTAGTTGTGGGTATATCCATTCAAAAAATCAATCAAATTACATGTTGAGCATGCCGGAAAAAAGAATGTGACGAACGCATGGCTTACACCTGACTTCATATGGGCAGATAAATAAAACTCTGAAACGCAGTCTGAAAAGGAAAAATGTAACTGTCAACAAAACCCATGAACAGCAGTGTGAAAAGAAAAATGTAATCGTCAATCTTGTCGGCGTGATTTTTGTTCTCTCTATTTCCATTGATATCTTGTGCAAATTACCGAGCCACAGGTAATCCTGTGGAATCCATGAATTTTGGAACAGGCGATCATACTTCAAAAATGGTGCTGTTGCGGTTACCTCGCGCAACTTACTGAACTATTGGTGATAATCCTGTGGAATCAATAAATTTTGGAACAAGCGATCACACTTAAAAGGATAGCTAGTTTGTAACAAGGGTTCATGAATACTGGCATTTGACCTCTGCAAATTTGGACACTTATATTGAAAAACTTTGATGAACACATCTGGCTTTGCAATTTTTGTGTTGCATGCAGAAATTTCTTACTTAACAAATACAAAAAAAATTGTGGGATCTTATGCATGTTACTTGTGTTGCACATCCATGAAACATTCAGACACATCAGGTAATCTCATATCTCGAGTGTAAATAAGTAATAGAAAACGAGAATAAAATGAAACAAAAGTGGGACACAAAAGTCAAGATGAAGGCCCACTAACCGACCCGGGGAGACAATATATTCCCAAATGTGATATGAAACTTTAATCACTAGTCGAAGCAAATAAGATTTGTCTCCTGTGTACAGATTAGTATATAGCACATCTAATTGAGTTAATAGAGGGATAAAATCGAAGTCTAACTAATATAGGGATAAAAATGATATTATCATCTTGATTAGGGTTAAGAAAATATAGTTAAAAACGTTATAATGATCATGATCTAGGTTTAAGAAAATATAGTTAAAATGTTATAATTATCATGGTCAATAGTTACTCATAATTATAGTTGAGTTGGTCACGATTTTGATTATAAATGTAACATATATGATCCTAGTTAATTAGGATAAAAAAACAATAGAATTCGTCTAACATAGAAAAATGGAATTATTATAAAATAATAGTTACCATGGGTTTCGCATCGAACTCGCGACACACGTCTGCCTCATGCGATGTCTCACCAACATGAAGGCCACGTGTTGCTTGATGTTTGTTGTGGCAGACCCCGGCAGGGACTACCACCACGACATGGCTCCCTTGTTTATAATATAACTACAAACAATCAATCTTTTCTTTCATCATGCGTATATGCATATCTAAGTTTATTTAAAGTTAGTTTATGTGTTTTCTTAAGGCTCGTGTGGCCACCAAGAGGGCCCCTTGTGTAGGACATGTGACATTGTTCTTCTACAATATAGCTTTATTTACTATTTCTTTCTTTCTTGTTCTACTCATTAGTATTTATTTAAGTACTATGTTTTTAATACAATGATCTATTTTTGTTACATCATTAACTTATAAACGATATTTTTTAACCAATGCTTTGTTTCATTTACGGTTATCAATTAAGCACTTGAAAAACTCCAAAAAATAAGTTAAACTTAGAGCAACTTTATTTCGTGCATTAACAATTTCAATTTCAAGTTGTGTGAAATTCAAATACTTGTAGTATGTCAATATGATGAAGCCTAACTATATGGAACTTCCAATTAAATAAGGATCGAATCCTTAAAAACTTCAAATAGCTGTATTGAAATATTCTTAAGAGTTTATTATCAAAGATCAAATGAATTTCTACATGGTTGAGGATCTACAAATGTTTTAGTTCCATGATCATATTGAGATATATTTGGTTTACTTTCTTTCATAGAATAGAATCTCTTTTCATGTCAATTTACTTGATTTCATAAAATAGAATTTCATCTCATCTCAATTTACTTGCTTTCTTAGATTAGATTTTAACTTCTTTCACATATTAGGTTTCAATTGCTATCATAGATTAGATCTCAATCGCTTTTGTAGATCATATTTCAATTTCTTTCATAGATTAGATTTCAATCACTTTCATATATTAGATTTATATTGCTTTCATAGATTAGATTTCAATCCCTTTCATAGATTATATTTCGATCACTTTCCTAGATTAGATTTCAATTTCTTTCATAAATTAGATTTCAATCCCTTTCATAAACCATATTTCAATTGCTTTCATGGATTAATATTTCCTTTCATGTCAATTTACATTTTATAGAATTAGAAGTTATTTCCTCGCATATATTTTTCTTTACACTTCAAAGTTTACAAACTCAAATTGGCAATTTAATGTAACATAATTCTAGGATTGTTGTCTAGGTAAATCCTCTTTGTGGACAGAGACGATCCCTCTATCCCAATGAGTGGGACTAGCAACCTACGTGACAATCTACTAGACACTTTCTTAGGTTATAATTGAAAAGAGAGACAAAGAAGATGGCCTACCTCGCTCTGATGCTATCAAGTCGTCCTTTGTTGAAGATCTTGAATCACTTGCGTCATGGGATCGTTCCTACTAATCACATCATTTATGCACCTACACAAGAGATCGAGACATGACAACGCATGCAAATACCAATAGCATATTCAAAAGAAACCTACTTAACTGATCAAGGAATGTTAAGATAGATGATACATAACCATACACATCAATGGAAAATGAACCAGCAGTTGTATATTAATATAAAATAAGGGGAAGCATACAACCAAGCCTTGATGTTGATAGGCTCTCCTTAAATTAATGTCCAAGTCTAAGCTAAGCTCTCCAAGCACTCCTTCTCCAAGCCAAATGAGAAGCATATAGGCACAATCTTAGCATAAGGGGGAAAATAGACATAGACCAACCATTTGGGAATGGGAGAGGATGAATATATATGCTAGGAAAGGGAGTTAGGATCTCTCCAAATATAGGAGTAGGCCCTCATCTCAAGGAGGTAGCTCATAGGGATAATACCAAGAGGCCAAGTTGGGAGAACTTGACCTCATCTACGCCGAACAACCTCCAGCTCGCCACTCTGGAAGCTGCTAGATCACGAAGCTTCTCATCCTCTTTGGGAAAATTGCCTTTTTTGGATCATCATGGGTATACAAGTAAACAGAGCGATGCCATCGCAAGTCGAGTATAATGCAATAGGAGACCATTGTGGTTTTTAGTCTCATAAGAGCTGTGATTCTCAAATTAGGGTTTTAAAGCTATTTCCTTCAGGAGAAGCTCAAGGCATTTTCCAATCAATGTCTTAGGGAGGATCTGAGATGCATATATGAATGAGTAAACTGCATGATTATAATGTTTCAGGCACTTCAGGGTATGTCACAGGGAAGTGCAGGAGGTGTGACAAAAAACTGTGTAACAGATGCCCCCTAAAGCATGAAGGCATAACAGGGAGTGATGGCTGAGATTCTTTATAAGCTTTTGCAAGGACGAGAACAAACATTGTCAGGAGACTTGCAAATCAATGACACATATACATATACATATCTTATATCAAACATGAATCCACGGTATGGACACAGCCATTCAAATAAAGGACTGTAAAGAGATCCATGGCATGGGTGTAGCCATCCAAATGAAAAGGATCATCTGTAAATCTAAGATCCAAGGTATGTATGCAGCCATCCAATATAGAAGGATCATCATAAATGTAAAGTCCCACAGTATGGTCATAGCCATCCGTGTAGCAAAAACATGTGTACAATCATGAATAACACATAACTCCACGCAGCCTGAGTCATATCAAACAAGACTCAGGGTCTTGCGCTCCATCCCAACCCGATAAAAGTATGAATTATAACATGAGAATGAATGTGTTAAAGTTGAACATGCTATAAAACCACCTGATTACTGTCCAATGATGTGGAACGTTAACAAGCATGAGAGAAACCACCAATAATGATAATGGCTCTCAAGGTATGACAGTACAATCTGTGAATGTGATAATGAAGCTAAAGTCGAACATTCGTGGAATCACCCGATCGAAGGCCGATGATGAAAACCTATCGTCGGATGCGAAGAACTTGTCATTAAAGCATGCAAGCTCTAAGGTACTGAAAGGGAGTTTCTAAGTCATCTTCCTGGATAATGAGCTGAAGTCGACAGGAAGTGACCCGTCGAAGGAGGGCCATGATGAATCCCCCATCATCAACACGAAACAAGGAATAAAGTGGAATGAAATGAATAAGATCCAAGACTGTAGCAATGGGTCAGACAATGTATAGGTAAACAACTGCAGATAAGGTTTCTCTTGAACAGTGGCAACATGACTCCAGAGTGTGGTAGCATTTGACTCAAAATAGGACTAAAGGTCATGATCACAACTGGAGTAGTCAGATGACAGGAAAAAATGGATCACCCAAAACCGGGAGGATAAGTGACTGAGTGAGGATATCCTAAACCCAACTCGAAAGAAGAAGAATGTCATGTTCAAGAGCGACATTATGCCTATACAAAGGATGTTTCATTTTCATTTTTCCCTGTTATTTCTAGCGAGTACCCCAATTATTTTTATCACAAGCTTGAAGGGGATAACATATGCTTGTCATGTAAGTTCATTCTTCGAATGAATCCATACTTGTAAGTCTTACAAGTCCTAGGAAGGAGAAACTCAGTCTCATTATGGTGACGAGTCTTTTGTCGTAAAATTTTAACGAGTCCGACATAAGAATAACTTGGTATCTTTTTCACATTTAAAGAGTTTGAAAAAGAGACGAAAAAGAAAAATCCATCAAGTCCCTTTTTCGTAATTTGTCTCTCGAATCCGAAAAGGTAGAAACAATATTCGAGATAACCTCTTGACCATGTCGACCAAGGTGTACATTTTTCGTAAATAGTCAATCTCAGCCCAAAAAATGGGGTAAACATATACTGAGACAACGTCAATTCATTTAATTTAACGAGTTCGAAAAGACAAGTACTCGACAATATTTTCATATTTTTGGAGTCTAAAAAGAGCTGAAAGGGGACTCCACCTAGAGGAACGAGTGGTATGAAAGGATAGAAACTGGTTCTGGTCATGATGGAACTGCTCAAAACATGTAATGGTCAAGAGGCTAGCTAATAAGACCACTCATCACAAATCTTCCTTAGGCAAGGGTAAAACAACCAAGTGAAAGCATATGATCGGCCAAAGAGATGGTGAAAATGGAATGAAAAAACCAAGGCTCATCTGGAAAAACAGGCTGATAAAAAAATGGCAATCACGAGATGTAAATTTGAAAATGGTTTCATTTTTTCACAAGCTTGAAACATGGGAAAAACTATGCTTGGATTTGGCTTCATTTTTACACAAGCTTGAAACGGAAATAAATTATACTTGGGTTTGGTTTCATTTTTACACAAGCTTGAAACAAACATAAACTATGCTTGAGATAAGTTTGCATGCCCCCAGCATAATGACTCAAATTTGAGGAACATACCCCCCAAGCTTCATTTCATTTAGCTAAGTGGATGGAATGAAGGTTCACTTACGAGATCAAGTGAAAGACTCGACAGGTATTTTACGAGATCTAATCAAAGACTCAAATTGGAAGGGGATTTGTTTCATTTTTTAACGAGCTTGACACAGGAAAAGAACCATGCTCATGACACCTTGCTTCATTTTTTTAATGAGCTTGACACAAGTAAAGGAACTTTTCTCATGGGACCTACTTCATTTTTTAACGAGGTTAACATAGTAAAATAACTATCCCCATATACCTTGTTTCATTTTTTAAGGAGCTTGACATAAGACAAGGAAATCTGCTCCAAACCCTTGATCACAGACAAAAAGAGGCCATGGCTTCCAAGAGTTTCTCATCAGATGGGAGAACAACACTCTGGAAGGGATACATGTCCAGGGATCCAAATGAAGAATCAGGCTTCAATGCCCCCAGTACATGGTGTACTACATCACCTATTAGATCATTAGTAGATGTGGGCATGGAATAGATACTGCTTGCACATAAGAACCATTTAGGGATGATGGTTGAGTGGGAGATTATTCAGGACCAATGAATGTAAGTTGATCAATTATCACAATGCTTCCTTCATGCGGGAAACATATCACTCGAAAGAGAGAAGAAATAAGATCTCGCATGACATAAACATGTTCACGACCAAGGAGTAGATTAAAATCTAAAGGGCCTTGGACAACCATCATGTCTATATAGATAATATTTCCTCTCAAAGTAATAGGTAACTTAGGAAGGATCCCTAATGGTTGATTGGTTCCTCTGTTAAAAGCTAATAGATTCTGGGTGACGGGGACAAGTTGAAGAGAACCTAAATCTTTCCAATCAGTTGAGGATAGGATGATGCACCCTCGGCTATGACTATGCTAGGTATGGACATATGGTAAGCCTATACTGTAATCTAGAAAGGCACATAAGACGGAAGGAGATATCCTGCCAGTCAACTCCAATCAAAAGAAGTGACCAAACTACTTGGAGGAGGTGTCGTAGGAACATCAGAGTTGCCCTCTTGCTCAATGGGAACAGGAGAAATACTCTCATGCACCTTGGGAATGGGAGGATTTCTTTCTAGTTCATTTGAAACTGATGAAACTAGAAGAACCTAAGTGGTATGGGGTTCACTCTCTACCTGAAAGGTATCATTAACTGAAGGTGGATTCAAGTCTACCATTTTCTCAACCAACAGTTGGTCAAGAACAGACTCACGAGACTCACTTTCAGAGAGAGTGGGGTTGACCAAACATGACTTTTGATCAATCGTTGGATCAACTAGTGAAGGATCAAGGGAAAGCTTTCTATACCCAGCCAGAAGACGAGGTTTAAAAGTTGTAAGTTTTTCCATCTCTTTGGAAGCTTCACCTATAAGAGGACAAATGTGAATGGGATGATTACCTTCACACAACTTACAGGGAAATTTGACTATTCCTTTTTTCCAATGAGCTTTATTGTTACTAGTTGAGGGTTTATCACCAGCATGATTGCCAGAGGTTGATGACAAAGGTCGATGTGAACCTGTAGACCACACTTCTAATACCTTAGGAATACTAGGACAATTTCAAAGAAGGTGGTCACCCTTACATAACATGCAAGGGAATTTTACTTTCGAGGGTTGGTTAGAAGATTTTTCTTCATTAGTTGCATCGGTAAAAATAGTTGTTTGGTTGCCCCCTTACTTATTTTGCTTCTTCTTCTTTGTCCTCTTCTTCTTCTTCTTAGCTTCCTGGTTACTAGAATCCAAACTTTCACCAAGCGAAGAGGAAGAACGAGGTGAAGAAATAGGTGAACAAGGCGAGGGGTCAACTTTAGGATCAACATGATGTTGATGTTGTTCATGTGGAGAACAACTCGGTTGAAAAGAGGTTTGGACACTCAGAATCAACGAGTTCAAAAATAATCAAACCAACAGACCAATGGTCAATCTAGGAAGGGCCAATGTTGCCATTTATGGAGCACCAGTATTTTCAAAAGAAGGAAAAGAACTAGGATTCCCATCAGAGGGGTATCCTTGACTGGTAGACTCAGGAAATGTTGCCATTAGAATCAACCTAAGATCTACAAAGGAGTATTTGCACAGAAAGGATGTTGTTCTACGGTCAATTAATTTTAGAACTTGAAACAAAAACTTTGCATTTTCATGTTTTAAGAGTCGAGAAAAGGACGAAAAGGTGACGCTAGTCGCTTTCGTTGGTTTAGTGAGCTTGAAAAGACAAGTACTTGATGATATTTTCAATTTTAAGGAGTCAGAAAAGATCGAAATGACTACTCAGGATACTCTAGTCAAAAGGGATTACCAAGTAACCGTGAACTACAATATACACCTTAGCAAATAAATTTACTAAGGACTTAATGTACGTGCAAGCAATCTCCCCGAATGTTGTTTTGGGTGTATCACGTGTATAGGGCGGCAGACTCAGCTTCCTATGGATAAAGGTTTGCAACCTATGAGGGTCTCCCTTTATATAATTGACGGTACGGGGAGCACAAATCCATGCTAGCATTGTTTAATGCAAGAGTATTGTGAACAACAGCCACTAAGTTTTATAGACGCCATAACACGTCTCTAGCCTAGACCACTAGGTATGAGCGTTAATGTTTCAAATACTCCTTAGATTCATTGAGGTAAATTTTAAGTTTATCTTTCAATTAAGTTTCAGTTTTGAAGGCTCAACGATCTCACCTATTCCTAGAATGCAACTAAATGAGAAAAGGAAAACTTTTCGTTTCAATGAAAGCTAGACTAATCAAGTGAAGAAATTTCAACCAATGATGCATCAAACAAAATGCATCATGCAAAATGCCTTCCACTAACTTTCACTATTGTCTTCCAAATGCAATGCCAAAAGTAAAAATGATTTCCACTTTTCACTATCCTAGATGAAAATTTTTGAAAGCAAAATGATTTTAACTTTACTAAGATGCATTTATATGAATTATGATTTTCTTTTCATTTTGAATTATTTGATGCACTTATACAATTTTTAGCTTTTAAACACCGAAAAATGTGATCTATTTTCAATGATGAATCTCAAAAAATAACTTTTCAATGCAACTAATCTAATGCATTTTCACGAAAAGAAAATTTCGAAATACAAGCTAAAACAAATGCAAAATGACGTTTTCAATGGTTTCCACAAAAAACAACACTCAATCAATCAACAAAACAAGCATCTCAATGACACCAACAAGAAGCAAGTGATGACCAATTGACTAGAAACCATAAAACTCAATCATATTTCACTTCAAAGCCAATGAGATAAATTTTGCAAACTAATCAAGATAATCAATCAAAAACACCATATACACTCTGGAAATTCACTGAAAACAACAAGAAAAACCCTATTTTCTCTTATACCATGGGATCATCGCGCCTGTTAAAGGCAAAATAGTGATGAAAGCATGATAATCACGAATGTAATTAAAGGATCCGCGATGATATCGCAACTGTGAGAGGAAAACCTGCGATGGGCAAGAAAAATGAAGAAAAAATAATAAATATTCAAGACCAGACAAAAATCAATGTCCTCAAGCAATTACTAGCAAGTAAAAATAGTTACAAAAAAGAAAACAAGCTAGAAAACTGATAGTTGGTCAAACTCATCACAAATTCAAGCTGAAGGACTGAATGGAAAGGGTTATAGCTTCCCCAGTGGAGTCACCATTTTATTGGCTAGGTAAATCTTCTCTGCGAACAGAGATGATCCCTCTAGCCCAATGAGTGGGACTATAAACCTACGTGAAAATCTACTAGACACTTTCCTAGGCTACAATTGAAAAGAGAGACGAAGAAGATGTCCTACCTCATTCTGATGCTATCAAGTCGTCCTTGTTGAAGATCTTAAATCACTTGCATCATGGGCTCGTTCCTACTTCTCACAGCATTTATGCACCTACACAAGAGACCGAGACATGAAAAAGCATGAAAATACCAATAGCATATTCAAAAGCAACCTACTTAACTGATCAAGGAATGTTAAGATAGATGATAAATAAACATACACATCAATGGAAAATGAACCAGCAATTGTATTTCAATAGAAAATAAGGGGAAGCATACAACCAAGCCTTGTTGTTGATAGGCTCTCCTTGAATGAATGTCCAAGTCCAAGCTAAGCACTCCTTCTCCAAGCCAAATGAGTAGCATATAGGCACAATCTTAGCATAAGGGTGCAAATACACATAGACCAACCATTTGGGAATGGAAGAGGATGAATATATAGGATGGAAAGGGAGTTAGGACCTCTCCAAAGATATGAGTAGGCCCTCATCTCAAGGAGGTAGCTCATAGGGATAAGACCAAGAGGCCAAGTTGGGAGAAGTCGACCTCATCTACGTTGAACAACCTCCAGCTCGCTGCTCTGGAAGCTTCTCATCCTCTTTGGGAAATTTTTATTTTTGGGATCATCGTGGGTATACAAGTAAATAGAGCGATGCCATCATGGGTCGAGTATAATGCAACAGGCGACCATCACAGTTTTTAGTCTCATAAGAGCAATGATTCTCAAATTAGGGTTTTAGAGTTATTTCCTTCATGGAAAGCTCAAGGCATTTTCCAATCAATGTCTTAGGGAGGATCTGAGCTGCATATATGAATGCGTACACTACATGATGGTCATGTTTCGGGTAGTTTGGGGTATGTCACAGGGAAGTGAAGGAGGTGTGACAAAATATTGTGTAACAAGGATAATTGAATTGACCAACATTTTTGGCATCATTACCAAGGAAGTGTAAATAGGATTTAGCTTTTAATTTAGATTGTGTTTTAAAAATTATGAAACTTTTGGAAAGGAGAAATGGTAAGACGAGAGGTAAAATCCTGCACATCACATTGTGAGGTCTCTCCTAACCTTAGTTGTTGAATTGCATTTTTACCCACATTCATTTTAGTTGATTAAGTTAAAATGCATGTATAGAGAAATATATTCTAGGGGTAGAATCATCAACAAAAGAACTTCAATACCACAATCACCTAACACCCCCACTAGATCACGTGACACAGTAAGAACCACATCACCATCCACATCATGAATTTCCACTTTTTCAAGTAGAATAAGGCATCATGAGGTAGAAAGATTTGAAATTGGAACTAGAGAGGAACCAACTTCTTCAATAAAAGTAAAGTAGATGAACGACATCTTAAATTGAGGAAGTTATCTTTCTTTCTCGTTCAAAATGAGAACAACTTGTTTCACAAGAACTTGAGATACCTACTAAAGAGGAAGAAGAAGAAGAAGAGGAAGGAATCATATTTGGAAGACCAATAGTTGAAGAACTAGAAGAAAAAATTCCGATAGAAAAAACATATTATCTCAGTTCTAAAGAATCAATGGCGGAAGGAGAAGAAGAAGTATTCCCTCCCAATGGACATGAAATAATATTAGGAGGAAAAGGTGAAATAACATCACTTAGAGATAGAGGAGTAACAATACCACCGCCTAGAGGTGGAAGAGGTGGGAGAGGAGGTAGAGGAAGAAATGGAGGTGGAGATGATCACAATGAAGAATATCCTTATGGATTTCCTATCCATGACACTAATACAAATGTCAATATGAAGAATATTTTTCCATCTATACTTCCAAATTTTGATGGTATGCAAACAGAGGACCCAAAAAAAATTCTTTTAGAGTTTGAAGTACTTTGCAAAAGTTATAATTACTTACAAGATGCTCAAAAAATAAAATTGTTTGTTGCTACATTAAAATATGGGGCTCTAAAATGGTTTATGGGATTAGGAACAAATTATGTAAGATAATAAGATGCAATGAGAGAACTTTTTTTAGAAAAATATAAAGATATTCCATACAACATGATCTTAAAGAAGAACATTTTAAAACAAGCCAAAAAGAGGATGAAAATCTTAAGGATTTTGTAAAAAGGTTTGTTTATAATGTTAAAAGGGAAAAACTACATAAACTAGGATTAAATACTTTAAAAATTGTTTTACTTCGAGCAATTATAGATGAACGGATTGATATCCTAAATCTAATGGGTAAGGGGGGTGTATCCCAACTTTCATTTAAGGAAATTTGTGAATTATGTAAGCATATATCACGAGGAAGGGAAAAGTATGGAAGAGGCCTTCAAGCCCCAACCATGGCAAGGGTAGGTAAATCAAAATTTGGTATAGTAATTAGAATTGAACTTGGTAAGTGATTCTCTCCTACGAGTAACAGCTTCTCTTGCACTGCTCTCTCCTCCTGGGATCGCCCTCCAACTCTATATCTGCATTTTTTCTCCATGGCCCCTCCGGAGTCTGATCTGGGGGGGCTCTCCCTGATGTTGCATCCCCCACTTATGATGTTGTTATGGCCTTCCTCATCTCCTCCCTGGGCCCTCCTCATGATCGTTCAAATATTTCTATGTTTATTAAGAAGCTTACTAACATTCCAAAAATCGTGTTTCCTCGCTTGTTGCCCAGGAAAGCATCTCTTTTGTTATCCAAAAAAGGATTAGTCAAACAGTTTACTAGGCTTTGAACCTCTCCCAAAATTGTGCAAAGATGGGTTGCAAGGAATTGTTCTACTTCCACTCAAGGAAAAATCTCCATTCGTTTTTGTGGAAGAGGTTTCTTTACCTTTTATTTTGAATCTCGAGAAGTCAGAGACCTCATATTTAGAAATGACCTCTACTTCATCGATTCCAGAGGCTTATATCTTAATGTATGGACTCCAAACTTCTATCCTGAGCTCGACGTCCCCAATGCAATTCCAGTCTGGGTCTGTCTCCTACACTTCCTTGTCCATTTTTTGGGGGATGAATCATTCAAAGTTATTGGCAACGCATTTGGGAAATAAATTTATCGAAGTGAACCAAAAGAGAACATGCAGGCTTGTGCTCAAATTTGTGTTGAAGTCGACCTGGAAAAAGGTCTACCTGAAGTAGTGAAGATAAAGGTGGACAATTGGACTCACATTCAGTAGTTGGATTATAAAAAGCTACCATTCAAATGCAAGGTATGTCACGAGTACGGTCATTTTGCTAATAGATGCCAAAAGAAGGAAACAAAAAAATCTAACAACTCTCAAGACCCTTAATGGGAACTGGTTAAAAAAAAAAAGTATCTAAGCCTTCTGCTCCATCCTATGTTGCCCCTCCCTCTCGAAATGTTCCTCCTCCCCCCTCTTCCCTCTCCATCCCTCTCAACTCCAATCCCTTCGCATCTCTCCATCATGATAATGATGAGATCCCCCCTCTCTCCATCATATCTTTGATCCCCTCTCCCTCTGCTCCTCCTAACCCTTCCCCGCTTTCCCCTCTCCTTCCTCTCCCCTCTTCCCAAGCTCCCCTCCTTAGTCCCCTCCCCCATCCCCTAATAGAATTTTGACTGGAAACCAATCAAAATACTCCCTCCTCCCCTATGATAATCATAAGAGGTCTGGTCAGAAAACAAATAAGGAGATTAGGGATGAAGTTGCAATGAAGGAAATGGCCTTGGGAATGTAGAAACCTATCGAAACATGCATAGAAAAAGCGTTGGAAACAAAGAAACAATAAATCAAAATGTGAGAGGAAAAGGCCTCCCTGATCCTTCAATACGTAAATAATGAATTTGGTCTCCTAGAATTACAGAGACCTCAGGCACTTCTCGAAGGTCAATAGGGAAAAAGACCTTATAAATTCAGAATACCCAGACTTATTTTTATTACAGGAGACGAAATCCTTGGAGCAAGACATGACCCAAATAATCCAAAGAAAAAAGAATTTTGCAGGAACAACAATAAATGCATCTGGTGATTCAGGAGGAATATACATTGTGGAATCTCTCCATATGGGAGCTAACATATCAGCAAAAATAAGTGCACTGGATTAAAACAAATTTAGAAACAAACTTACAGATTATCAAATTTGTCTTTTTAATATTTATGTGCCTCCTGATTTTAGGGAAAAGGAACTATGTTGGAATTCTTTGGCTAAATGCATGGAGCAGGAAAATGGAAAAAAATACATTATATGCGGAGATCTCAATTTTATTATGAACGCTAATGAAAAAATCGATGGTAACTTTCAAACATACCCCTTCAGAGACAAGTTAGAACTCATCATATATGTAAACAATTTAATGGATATTCAACCCGGAAATGGGAAGTATACCTGGAGTAATAAAAGGTTGGGACCGAGAAATATAAAGGAACAATTGGATATATTTTTAATCCATGACAATATCACTTCAGATTTCAATTCAGTGACCTCACAGATAATCCCATCTGTAGCTTCAGTTCAAAATCCAATAGCTATAGAATTTGGGGATATCGAAAATTTTGACCCTGTGGTGCAGGTAAATTCTCAGTGCGGACACAAACAATTCCTCTAGGCTGAGAGAGTGGGTATAGCCACAAACAAACAATCTATGGAAAATCTCCTTAAGCTAGAACCAATTAAGAGGTTCTACCTCTTAGAACTCTATTCTGCTTGGTGATGATCCTGCATCCTCACTCCAGATATCTTTTGTTTCCTTCCCTTGAATACCTGAAACAAGCAAACAACAACAACAACAATGAATGTGATAGCATACAATATTGTATTCAGCCTACTTAATAGGTCAAGGAACATTAAGCCATAAAGATGTAAAATGACACTTCATGTAGGAAATCAATCAATAGTTGCATTTATATAAATCATAAAGAGATTACAACCGGCGCCTTCACATTGTTGGTCTCCTCCGACATATCCGGGTTCCCACACTCCTACTAGCACTTCATGGATATCCCCAACAATGGAAGTTTTAAGGCCTCTTTCCCTCTAGTCTCAAGCAAAACCAAAATCACACTATTCTCCCTCAAACATACACTTGAAAACTACTATAGCTGACTTGTTGGTTATTCAAACTTGCTCCAAAACTCCAACTAGCTTTTGCTTGGGAAAAAGAGAGGTTTATATAGCTTGGATGGATGGGAGATGGTTCCTCTCATCATGGGAGAAGGTCTTACATCTTGAGGTTTTTCCATCCTAATAGGGAAAAGGAGCCCAAACTGACTTCCTTGGCTCCATCTGGCCCAACCATCTACCAGACTTGTGTTACAAAGCTTCTAGACATGGAAGCTTCGGCTCCTTATTTAAAAAACCTTCCAAAAGAGGATCAGCGCGACTGGAAAAGGGCTCAGTCACTCCGTATGGCGTGAGGGCTAGTTTTAATCTCTACAAATCAGCTCAAGGAGGAGACTGGTTAGTAGCGTTGGTCTTGTAAACTGGGATGAAAGGAAGATTCTTGGGAAATGATGCAAAGGGGAAATATTCTGCTCATGAAGAGGGACATACTAGGAGTTTCTTCATGATGGGAAAGCATGTAGGGTTCACTGTAGAGGTCCTCCAGGATCATGGATGGGGAGTACAGGGACAGTCACAAAATGTTGTGTAACAAATGCCCCCTAAAGCGTGAAGGCTGAACTAGAGTGAGGGGTGAAATGCTTTACAAGTAGATGTGGGGAATCAGAGTCTGTCGTCGGAAAACCTGTAAGCAAGCATACATGTACATATCTAAAATCTGATAGTCATGCCTGATAAACATGAGAGGCATATAACAATACATGAATCCATGGTATAAGTGCATCTATCCATCAAGAAAACGATCATGTCCGTGGATCCTCAGCATGGATGCAGCCATCCGACTAGAGGGAGCATATGAAATAGATCCACGGCATGGGCGTAGCCATCCATCTAAAGAATCATGTATATAATCATGAATGACTCATTACTCCTCGCAACCTTGACTTTTGTAATCTAAGCCCAGGGTCTTGCGCTCCAACACGACCCAGTCAGAGTACAAATTCTAACATGTGAATAAATGTATTGAATTCGAACATGTTAGAAAGTCGCTTGATTACCAATCAATGATGTGAACCGTTAACAAGTGCGAGAGAAACCACCAATAATGATAATGGCTCTCAAGGTACCAGCAGCACAATTCACAGGGTGTGAATAAGGAACTGAAGTCGAACACCCGTGAAATCATTCGATCGAAGGCCAATGATGAGAACCTGTCGACAAGTGCGAAGAACTTGCCATTGAGGCATGCAAGGTCTAAGGTATTGGAAAGGAGTTTCTAGATCAACTTCCTGGATAATGAGCTGAAGTCGACAGGAAGCGATCCGTTGAAGGAAGGTCATAATGAATCCTTAATCATCGACACGAAATGGGAACACAATGAATGAGAGTAATCCAAGATTATCAGACAATGTATAGGTAGGAAGACTTCTCTTGAACATATGGATGACACGACTCCGTAGTTTGGCAACATTTGACATCATAGGATCAAAGGTCACAGTGATGTGGCAGAGATCATATGAGAGGTTTAAAATGGATAACCCAAAACCCAGGGAGGCAAGTGACAGAGTGAGGATGTCCCAAAACCCATCACAAACAAAAAATGAGTTTAAATGTTCAAGAATGACAGGCTGCCTCAAATGAATACAACTGATGAAAATACTTCCAATTTTTCCCCCACCATTTCTGGCGAGTACCCCAGTTATTTTTACACAAGCATGAAGGAGATAGCATATGCTTGTAATATAAGTTCATCCTCCGGATGGATCCATCCTAGTAAGTTTTATGAGCCCTAGGAAGGAGTAGCTCAGTCTCGTCATAATGAAAAGTCCGATGTCATGTAATCTTTTAACGAGTCTGACAAAGGAAAAACTCAGTATCTTTTTCATGTTTAGAGAGTTTGAAAAAGACACGGAAAAGAAAACTCAAAAAGGTCACTTTTCGTACATTTGTGTCTCTCGATCCCGAAAAGGTAGAAAACGATACTTGAGAGAACCGCTTGACCATGTCAGCCAAGGAGTACCCTTTTCATAAATAGTTTATCCCAGCCTGAAAAATGGGTAAATGTATACTGGGTAAATGACATTTCGTAGCCTTGAACGAGTTCAAAAACAACAAGAACTCGGCAATCTTTTCGTGTTTTAAGAATCAGAAAAGAGTTGAAAGTAGACCCCCCATTTTTATTCTCTTAAATGAGTCAAAAAGGGAAAAAAATACTCAGCAACCTTTTCATCTTTTACAAGTCAGAAAAGAGCTTAAACGTGACTCATCCTAGAGGAAGGAGTGGTGTAAATGGTAGCAACTGGTTCCGGGAATGGAGGAAACTCTCAAAACATGTAATGGTCAAGAGATTGGCTAATAAAAATACTCATCGTTGTGGTCCCTCAGGAAAGGAAAAACAACCAAGTGAAAGCATATGATCAGCCAAAGAGATGGTAGCAATGGAATGAAACAGCCAAGGGTCATATAGCATAAATTAGTTGATAGAAACGTTAATCACGAGATGTAAATTGGGCATGGGTTCATTTTTACACAAGCTTGAACCATGGAGAACTCTGCTTGGATTTAGTTTCATGGTTACACAATCTTGAAACGAATAAATATGCTTGAGATAAGTTTGCATGCCCCTGGCATAATGACTCAATTCGAGGTACATACCCCCCAAGCTTCATTTCATTCAACTAGGTGGATGGAATGAAGGTGCACTTTCGAGGTCTAGGAAAGACTCGAATGGGATCTTATAAGATCTTAATCAAAGACTCGATTTGGAAAAGGGAGTTGTTTCATTTTTTAACTAGGTTGACACAGTAAAAGAACTATACTCATAACTCCTTGTTTCATTTTTTAAGGAGCTTGACACAAGACCAAGAACCATGCTCCGACGTCTATTCATGACCCATAAGAGAACATGGCTCCCAAGAGGTCTTCACTAGACGAAAGAACCACGCTCTGGGAGGAATACATGTCATTTGGTACCAAAGGCAGATCGGGTTCCAATGCCCCCAGTACATAATGTACAATGCCAGTTGTGTGATCATCAACAGATGCGAAGACGGAATGGGTAGCCACATAATTAACATGTGGCGGGTAAGGTGTTGCTTGCAAACAAGAGCCGATAGGGGACGATGGTTGCAAAGGAGGCGCTTGGTGACCAATGAACGACAGTTGATCAATAGTCACAATTCTCCCTTCATGCGGAAAACAAACCACACGGAAAAGTGACAAAACAAGAGCTCCCATGACATAAACATAGTCACGTCCAAGGAGAATATTGAAATCTAATGGACCTTGGACTACCATCATGTCTATATAGATTTTCTTTCCTCCCAAAGTAATAGGGAACTTTGGAAGGACGCCTAAGGGTTAATTGGTTCCTCTATTGAAAGCCAACGGATTCTGGGTGACAGGCACAAGCTGTGGGGAACCCAAAGCTTGCCAAGTAGTAAAGGACATGATGCTAATAGACACGCCTTCATCTAATGTAGTTCCATGTACTACCGTATTATATGCTTGTACTGTGATCTGGAAAGCCACATAAGATGGGAGGCAAAAAGCAGTCAATTGACTCCAATCAAAAGAAACGACAGAACTACTTGGTGGGGGTATCATATGATTTCCCTCATGTCCTACAGAAGAAGGATAAGGACTCTCTTGAACAATTGGGACGGGAGGGTCACTCTTCAATTCATGGGAATCTGAGGAGACGAGAGAACATGAGCGGTATGATCACCACTCTCTTCGGGAATAGAGTGAACAACTGAAGCCGGAGCCAAGTTGACACTCTTTTCAACCAATGGTTGGTTGGGAACATACACAAGAGAGTCTTGCTCAGGAAGAGTAGGATGGGCAAGAGATGAATCCAAGTCAATCTCTTTACCAATCGGGAGAGGGTTAGAAGAAAGCCTTTGATAACCAACAAGACATTGGGGTTGAGGAGCTGTAAGGTTTTTCAAAACTTTTGAAGCTTTATCCATAAGAGGACAAAGGTGAATAAGATGCTCTCCTTCACATAAACTACAGGGGAAACTAATATTTCCTGTCTTCTTATCATCGTTAACCGAGGGTGCAACATCAACAAAATCTCCAGAGGTCGATGGGGATGGTCGATCCAGATTTGAGACCATACCTCTAAGACTATAGGAATGCCATGAAAATCTCGAAGGAGATGGTCACCCTTACACAACTTGCAAGGGAATCTAACCTTCCATGGAGGATCGGAAGGTTTGTCGACCAGAAGTGCATTTAGAGCAATAGATGCACAGTTGGCCTCTCGCTTATCTGACTTCTTCTTCTTCGCCTTCTTCGCCTTCTTCTTAGCCTCCTGGTTACTAGATTTCAAACTTTCACCAGGCAAAGTAGAAGAGGAAGGTGAATAAATAGGGGAAGAAGGTGAGAGGTCAACCTTAGAGTCAATGTGATGTGGTTCAAATGACGGAGATGGTTGTACAGGAGTTGGGACACTCGGGACCACTGAGGTCAAAAATAACGAGATAGGTAAACCAATGGTCAACCAAGGAAGGGACAACGTTGCCATATAAGGAGAACCAACATCTCCAAAAAAAAGGAAAAGGACCAAGATTCCCATCCGAGGGGAATCCTTGACTCGTAGACTCTGGAAATGTTGCCATTGGAATCGAACCTAAAGAATCACTAAGGAAAGTAACTTTAACCAGGAACATTTCGTGGGTAGTTAATTTTAAAACACTGAAATAAAACTTTGCCTTTTCATGTTTTAAGAGTCGAGAAAAGGGAAAAAGGTTACTCTAGTCGGTTTCGAAGTTAATGAGCTCAAAAGGACAAGTGCTCGATGATCTTTTAAATTTAGGGGGTCAAAAAGATCGAAATGACTACTCAGGATGATCTAGGTAAAAACGATTACCAGGTAATCGTGAACTACAGAATACCTCCCGGCGAACCGAGAAGTATGGGCAGGAAATCTCCCTGAATGATGTGTTCAGTGTATCACATTTACAAGGTGGCAGACTCTGCTTCCTATGGATAAAGGATTGCAACCTAGTGGGGTCTCCCTTTATATACTCGATGGTACAGGGAGCACAAGTTCGTACTAGCGTTGTCTAGTGCCGAAGCAAATGACAGTTGTTAGGTTTAAAGACGTCGGAACGCGTCTCTAGCCTAGACCTCTAAATATAAGCGTTAAGTTTCAATGTTTCAAAAAACAAAAAACGAAAAACAAAACAAAACAAAACAAAAACAAAAAAACTCCTTCATGCAGTTATATGATAAAAGAGATCTTTGTCTTCAATGAAAGTTAACACTAATTGAGAGATAGGGAACACAAAATCAATGCAACAATCAAAGAATGAAATATTTCTCTAATAAATCTCCAAAATGCATTGAATCTTCTTATCAAATGCACTTTAACTAGTCCTTTTAACAGTAAAGAGAATTCACTTCTTTTCCAATATAAATGACGATGCAACTCTAGTCTTCAATGATGCTAACTAATGTAACATATTGATTCAGCAAACTAGAATTATGTATTTTCAATGAAATGAGAAAACAAATCTTTCACAAACACTTCAATGAAACATTTCCAATACAATCAACCTCGAGCAAATGCAAAGCACAAAAGAGAATTCCTTCCAAACTAATGATGCAAAGACTGAACTAAAAACAAGATGGTCAATGTGATCTATGCCCGAAAAGAGACGCTCAAACACTAAATGAAACTTTTCAAACTTGTTAAATGGAAATCAAAGCAACAAAAGGATTAATCAAATGAAATGCAAGGAGCAAATTTGACTATCAACTTGACTTTCTGAGCACGCAAACAAGTGAATGGGTGATGACCTAGATGCCCTAGGGTTATACGCCATCCAATAACTCAAGAAACCAAGTGAAGAAAATGGAAATCAACCAATCATACAAACCAAGCTAAAAGAGCTTTCCAGCCAAGGAGAACATAGTCAAAACAAGCTGAGAGATAGAAATCAAAAGGGTAAGACACACTGGCTATGATCTAGCGTAAACCCTGATCTTCACCTATAGGAATCGGCGTGACTACCTAACTGACAAGACGCGCCAAAAGGGGGTCGGCGCGACTGTTTTTGAGGAACTCGCGCTGATCGGCCCAACTGTCAAAAAAATAAATGCGTTGACCGAGGATTCAAGGAAAAAATAAAAAATTTCAAAAGCTAAGACCAGACTTGCCACTGTAAATTTCAGGCTCACAATAGTAAACCAGGCAAAGCATTGAACACTAAAGGGAAATGGTGATACTAGAAAAGTTCACACAAAACCATAAAATGACAATCAATCAAACAGAAGGATTGGCTTCCCAATGGAGTCGCCAATTTGTGGTGCAGGTAAATTCTCAGTGCGGACACAAACAATTCCTCTAGCTCGAGAGAGCGGGTCTAGCCACAAACAAACAATCTATGGAAAATCTCCTTAAGCTAGAATCAATTAATAGGGCCTACCTCTTAGAACTCTATTCCACTTGGTGGTGATCCTGCTTCCTCACTCCAACTATCTTTCATTTCCTTCCCTCGAATACCTAAAACAAGCAAACAACGACAACAACAACGAACTTGATAGCATAAAATATTGTATTCAGCCTACTTAATAGGTCAAGGAACAATAAGCCATAAATATGTACAATGACACTTCATGTAGGAAATCAATCAATACTTGCATTTATATAAATCATAAAGAGATTACAACTGGTGCCTTCACGTTGTTGGTCTCCTCCGATGTATCCAGGTTCCCACACTTCTACTAGCACTTCATGGATAGCCCCAACAATGGAAGTTTTAAGGCCTCTTTCCCTCTAGTCTCAAACCAAACCAAAATCACACTATTCTCCCTCAAACATACACTTGAAAGCTACTATAGCTGACTTGCTGGTTATTCAAACTTGCTCCAAAACTTCAACTAGCTTTTGCTTGGAAAAAAGAGAGGTTTATATAGCTTGGATGGATGGGACATGGTTTCTCTCATCATGGGAGAAGGTCTTATCTCTTGAGTTTTTTCCATCCTAATAGGGGAAGGAGCCCACACTGACTTCCTTGGCTCCATCCGGCCCAACCATCTACCAGACTTTTGTTACGAAGCTTCTAGACATGGAAGCTTCGGCTCCTTATTTAAAAAACCTTCCAAAAGAGGATCGACATGACTGGAAAAGGGCTCAGTCGCTCCGTACGGTGTGAGGGCTAGTTTTAATCTCTGCAAATCGGTGCGAGGAGGAAACTGGTCAGTAGTGTTGGTCTTGTAAACTGGGATAAAAGGAAGATTCTTGGGAAATGATACAAAGGGGAAATATTATGCTCATGAAGAGGGACATACTAGGAGTTTCTTCATGATGGGAAAGCATGTAGGGTTCACTATAGAGGTCCTCCCATATCGTGGACGAGGAGTCCAGGGACAATGACAAAATTTTGTGTAACAAACCCTCTTCCTTTTCACTACAATCCCCGTTGGATAAACTCTGAAAATGCTAGAAGCTTGGTTGCAAGACTTGGAAATAAAGCATAAATGGTTCCCCAAATTTATTTTGGGAAGAAAATTTTAAAAATGTCAAAAAAACACTTAAGGATTGGGTTTTATTACATTACAAAGAACCTCAAAAAAGGAAAGAAGAGATGCAAAAGAAGTTAGCAAACATTCAAAAAGTTATTGAGGAAGGTGAAGTAACAAGGGAGGATTAGATAAGAGTAAAAGAAATTCATTGGTAAAATTACAAGAATAATAGAAATGAGGAAGAAACATGGAGACTAAATCAAGAAACTTGTAGATACATTTCAACGACAAAAATACCCCCTTTTTCTAACACACCACCAAAATGAGATTTCTCAAAAATCACATCAAGCCAATCATTGGATAAGGGGGTGTTCATATAAAGGGACAAGAAGAAATAAAAAGAGAAGCATATTAAAATTTCAAGAGATTTCTCTCTTCAGATCAAGAGGAACAAAACTATGAGACTTCTTAAGGCGCATTCCTAAATTAATCACAGAAAAGACAAATGGTTTTCTAACAAAAGAAGTGGATGAAGATGAAATTCAACAAGTTATTTGGAGTCTTCATCTGGATAAAGATTTGGGGCCTAATGGCTTCTCCATCTCCTTCTCTTGCTCCTTTTGGAAGCTCATTAAAAAGGACCAGCTAAAGATGATCCATTGGTTTTTCACAAAAAAAGAAACTAAGTGGAAACCCCAACTCCACTTATCTCACCCTCATCCCCAAGGAATCCAAGCCTTCCTCTTTTAATCGTTTCAGACCCATATCCCTTTTCAAATCCTCTTATAAAATCATCTCAAAAATTTTGGCCAACAGGCTTAAACCCCTCCTCCCCAACATGATTTCTGAAAGCCAGGGATCCTTTCTTCCCAGTAAGCAACTCATGGATAACATAATGTTGGTTCAAGAAGCCATTCACTCTAGCATGTCTAGAAATGAAAAATACTTCATCCTAAAATTAGTCATGGCCAATTCCTTTGAATGAGTCTCTCATTCTTTCCTTACTGTTGTTCTCCAAAATTTTAGGTTCTCTTCTGACCTCATCGGTCTCATCACAGCTTGTATAAAGGGACCTTGGATAGCCCCTCTTGTGAATGGAAGACTAGGGGAATTTTTCCAAAGTTAAAGAGGTATAAGACAAGGATGCCCTCTCTCTCCTTTCCTTTTTATTATCATGGCAGATTCTTTAAGTCAAAGCTTAGAAAATAGTAGGCAGAATGGCACCATAATAGGCATATATTACAGCAAGGGTCTCAAAAGCATCAATCACACCTTTTTTTATGCGGGGACTCGTGTATAGTTGCAAGAAGAATTAAAAAAAATATTGGACATATTTCTGGAAGTCTCGGACTGCACTCTAAATAACCATAAATGTTCCATCTATGGTTGGAATACTTCAGCAAGAATCCTTCAGCGCATTTCACAAATATTTGATATCCCCTTTAAGGAAAATTGGGATCATTTCAAGTATTTGGGACTTCCAATCTTCAAAGAAAATGTGAAAGCAAAGATATGGACAGTTTCCATTGAAAAAATGAAAAAAAAAAAAAATACAAAACTAGGGAATGTAATGGCTCAATCTAGCCAGGAGAGTCATCCTGATTAAAGAAGTCTTATCAACCCTACCACTGTACCAATTTGAAACTATACAAGCTCTTATAGGAATTCAAAAGAAGATCGAACTTATTATAAGAAAATTCCTTTGGCAAGGGGGCAAAGTTGAGTCAACAAAAATTAGTCTAATAAATTGGAAACAAGTGACAACACCATATGAGAATGGTGGCATCTCCATTTGACTCCTAAGATTGATGAATATATCTCTCGGAGAAAAAATAATCTAGAGATTTATAACATGAGATCCCTCTTGGTGGAAACAAGTTCTTGAATCAAAATATTTGATCTCTACTCGTCAACAACTTCTAATTTCAAAAATCCCTATCAGGCCTTGTTCGCACATTTGGAAGCTTAACAAGAAATCCCTTCCATTAATAAAGGATAATACTTCTAGAGTTCCAAGAGGAGGACAAGATATCAATTTGTGCAGAGACAACATCATGGGATCTCCCCCTCTGTCATACTTTCAAAAGATCCACCCTCTCAAGCCTTGGATGCAAAACAAAGGAATAAATACTCTTGATCAATTTTTTTCTTGGAATCATGAAAATAATTCATGGGATGGCTGGCTTCCCCCAGCTTTCCATTTATACCTTAGCATTCAATGGAAATTTATTACCACAAAACTTAAGGGAGAAGCACTTATAAGTCTTCAAACCCAAGGTAACTTCAAATTGAACCCAGCTGGAGGGATTTATACAGTTAAGTCAGGGTATGCGAAACTCCAAGCAAACCTTGGTCTGCAAGTTTGGCCTCAATGGGAATCTGTGTGGAAAATAAAAATATTACCAAAAATCAAATTCTTTGTGTGGACAATGCTCAAAGGAAAGATTCTTAAAGCAGGAAATCTCAGAAAAAAGGTATTCATGGGCCTTCCAGATGCCCGTTGTGCTGTAAAAATGAAGAAACAATCCAACATATTTTTTTAAATTACAACTTTCTTGAAGACTGCTGGTTGAAGCTTATTCATCTGATAAAGGTCAACATCAATTTCAATCTCTCTCTCTCAGACTTCTATGATAATTGGAAAGCATTTAATCTATATTCTTTTAAGAAAAAAATTGATTAAAAGATTTTGGAGTTGTCTCCCTTCTTTCCTTTGCGGGAAAATATGGCTTGCATGCAATAAGCAAATCTTTCAAGACAAAAAGCCCGAAATTAGGAAAATTCTAGCCAAAGGCTGTGGGCCTGCTTCATAATTTATTCATGCTAAAGGAGCAAATAATTTGGATCTGAGCATTCTCCAGTTTGAAGAGAAGGCATGGATGAATTTGATCCTAGATAAACCTGAAGTTAGGAACTATCCTACTCCTACTCTTAGCAAGCCAAGAGACTGGAAAATTAGATTGAAAGGAAAGGACTTTCTAATGTGGATAAATTCTTTGAAGCATCCATGTCTTTTATCAATGGAGCTTCAAAATCTAATCCAGGAAAAGCAGGAGCAGGTGGTTATATCCTTGAACAAGGAAATGCAATTTCAATCTCCTTTGAATGGGGATTGGGTATAGAAACAAATAATAAAGTAGAAGCATATGGGTCTCTCCTGGGATATGAAATTCTAATCAAAATAAACTATATGAATCCATTCATTGTTGGGGATTCCTTAATATTAATCCAGTAAATGGTTTCTAATACAAATCCAAAATATGTTGAACTCATTCAGATTGTTTCTCGTATACAACATCAACTAAAAAATTTGGGGAACGTCTCCTATTTTCATATTTGAAGACAGCATAACAAGGTCATTGATAAACACGTAAACAATGTGTGTGCACAACCTCTGGGAGAAGTCAAAATCAATGATGAAATTCATTACAAAGATATTCCATAAATCAACGAAATCTCTTCCACACAGGCATGATTTTCTTGTGAGCAAAAATGAGAGGCTAATGCCCCAGGAGATGCATTTTTCAATTTTGTTTGTCCTTTTTAATCCTTTAAGCAATCTTATCCCTTTTTTAAAGTCTAATTCGATAACCCAATTGTCTCATCGTGGGAAAGGGATTCTCTCTCACAAATCCCAGCTCCATATCCTCTTTGTGAGAAGTGTAATCCCCACAAAATCAACAGCGTCCTCATTGCTCTTCCCTAAGCCGATTTTTTTTTTTTTTGTCTTTCATTCTTCTCATGATGCTATCTTACCAGCCCCTCGATTTTTCAAAGATACCTACCCTCATCCTTTTATATCTCCTCTCTTCTCTCAGTGCCTCCCATCTCTATTTTGACCTTCTCTCCTTGAGTTGCAGAGCACTCTCTAGTTGATCCTTTCTACTCTTTCTTCTGCTCAAGACTGGGTAGCAAACCATGTGTTTGGTCTTCTTATGTCTTGCTTTCCTTTTTTGTTTCAGAGCGACCCTTTATGTGGTCTTTTGCGTCTTCTTCCGACTGAACTAGAGTCTTCCACTTCTGCTTTTTGTAGTCCATCGACCAAGGTTCTTCATTTCCTCATTACGCCAATGGATCCTCTGGAGTGATCTTCCAAAAATGACTCCTACGTTCACTGTAGAGCAAAAAAAATTGCAATAGATTAGTTAAGAGAGATATTCAGGCAGATTTGTTGTTAGACAAGAATCAGAGAACGAATATCTTATGAAGCGTCTCAATGACCAGCGTTCAAAAATTGAGACTCTAAACAATAGATGCTCTCATCTTGAAAGCTTTGTCACTTTCCTCAGAGAAATCACCACCAACAAAACTGGAGAAAACTCAGTCGCGGTGGATCGAAGTGGCAGGAAAAAAGACAAAGAAGAGACTACAGTGAATCAGCGGTAGATGGTCCCTGCTCTCAGTGTGTTTCAGAATTTTCTCATTGTTGTACAGTTTATCTTAGCACCAACTTTAGTTGTCCTTGATCTAAGTGATATTTTTTATTATGAAATGTAAATGTAAGTTTTTATTTCAATAATTTGTAATAATTTACAAGCAAGATGTAGTAGGAAAGTTTGGAATCTATGATAATAGGATAACAGCTGATTTTGGTGGAGCAAGTCTATTGCTCTCTTCCTCTCCTTGGCTAGTTCCAAAAATTTTGTAATGGGAGCTTGCTCCCTCATCTTTTTGAAATAAATACCAATATCGAAATTTTTCAACAACAACAAAAAGAATTGAACTTGGTAATTTGCTAGAAAAATTTAAAATAGACATTCTTGGTGATCTAAGTTAACAAATAGATATGCTACGAATGCAGAATAAGCAAAAATTTGAGAATTTTTAGTTATCTATATTTTGTCCTAGGTGTAGAAAGAAACATCCTTTGAGAGAATGTACATTAGATAACATTAAAATATGTGTTATTTGTGCAAAAACACATGAGCAAATCAAGCCTTAGAACAACTATGCTTTGTGACACCAAGAAGACCTTGACATCCCTGCAACGAGGTACGATGCAAGACCATGCCCAACAATTTCAAGCTTATCCAAAACAACCCTAAACTAATTGAAATACACCATTACCTTGGAAACCTTGGTACCCCATCCTCGAAATCAATCTTGGAAACAAGGTTGTCGAGGATCATATGGAGGAAACAATCCACAATATTATCCATCATTTCCTCAATATCCCCAGTATCCTTAGCATCAATCTCAAAAACCATACCATCCACCTCGACCACAACCTTGGCCACACCCACAGTTGACTTCTAGTCAAACTCTCTAATTACCCCTTGCACAACCACCTCAAAGACCCACTCAATTACCTGCACAACCACTTTCAAACCCAAAAAAATAAAGTAACTAAGCCCAATCACATGTTGAGGTGCAAATTTTTCAAGCATTCATGATTGCTCCTCTTGGTATAATCACATTCATCTTAGATCAAGAAGAATATTGCAAAAATGCCCCCTTATTATCATTAAAGAACAAAGAGAGGAAGAAATTCCTAATAAAATAGACGACAAGAAATTAAGACAAACTCTCTCTACTCCTTTAGCAGAACAACCGTTTATATCCTCATGGAATCCCCCTTTTTTGGAGAGATTAAAAATAGATAAAGGTGTAGAAAGGAAGTTGGTTTTATTAGATTATGATATGCTAGATGAGTTACAAAATATTTGCATTAAAATTCCTTTATTGCAAGAAATAAGAGACATTCTTATATATGCAAAAATAATAAAGGAATTATGTACTAAAAATTCAGGAAGAAAAAGATAAGAACCTACAAAATTTTAAATTGTTGGGAAGCTAAAATAAATCACGATGGGAAAGACTTACATAGAAAAATATCTAGATCCAGGAAGTCCTATCATGAAGATTCATATTAATAATATTGAAATTCCAAATACGTAATTTATCTAGGGGTAGCAATAAACGTATTGATTAAAAGTGTTATGGATGAACTACAATTAGACAATCTTTGATATACACCAATTTTGTTACAATTTGTAGATAGATCTATCATAAAACCAGAGGGTGTACTAGAATACATACTCGTATCTCTATATTGTTGGTAATGTCCAATTGATTTTAGGGTACTTACAAAAAAACCAATCTAAGCGGCCATCCATTAATATTAGGTAGGCCTTCGTTAACCACCATCGATGCATTAATTAGTTTTAGATATGGTGATATGACAATTTCTAATGGAAATTCAACAAAGAAGTTTTCATTGTATCCTCCAGCTAAAGAAATTAATAAATTTGGAAATGAGAAATGGATTGATGATGTTGAGGAAGAATATAAAGATATACAAATTGTTCTAACAATCTCACAAGCAATGTCTGTTATTCTAAATGATGAAGAAAATTAGATAATACATCTTATAAATAATTATGATCTTTCTCAATATCTTGAAAAACAAATTTATTATGTGAATATGTCAAATTGTTTTCAAGAAAAGTATAAAATAGAGGATTTTTAATCACGTCATTCGATGATATCATTAAATTCTATGGATAAATTTGGTAGTACACCTGTAGAAATTAGTCTAGATTGTCATTCTAGTTTAGCTTGGTTGGTTGGGCGGAATAATTGTTATCCTCTCCACCCAGGTTCAAGTCTCATAAATTTGACATGTTGACACTCTAGAACAAAGTAACGTTGTTGCACTCTTAAGTGATTTTAGGCTGAGGGTTGGCCTAGTACCAATAACCTCTATTTTTCCTTCTGATTGAGAGGAAGGTTGACTTTCATTCTCGGGTGGTACCTAATGCCAAAAAAAAAAAATTAACCTTGGAAAAAAGAAATCAATCTAGGTAAAAATTTAAACATTAATATTAACCTGGAAGAGTTCCAAAAAGATCAATTAATAAAAATGTTGGATAGGAATACACATATATGAAAGGAATTAGTCCTAATACTTGCTTCATTTATATATATATAATATATAATATATATAATAATAATATATAATTATATATATATATATATATATATAATATATATATATGTTAGACCTATTAGACAACCTCAGAGAAGGATGAACCCTATTTTGACAGAAATTGTAAAATAAGAATTGCAAAAATTAGTAAATATGAACGTCATTTATTCAATTTTTTATAGACAATGGGTTTCACCATTGATTATTGTGCCAAAGAATAATGGTAAATGGTGAGTATAGAGAGACAATATGGAATTAAATAAAGCCATTTTAAAATATCATTTTCTAGTTCCTTGTATTAATCATGTTTTAGACATATTAGTAAGGAAAAAACATTTTTCTTTTCTTGATGGCTTTAGTGATGTTGACAGTGTTGGACCCCCCAACATGTTAGGGGGTCTCCCCGGTAAGAAGTACCAACTAGACCTCAAACTATTTGGAGTAGGAGTCCAAGCAGTGGGTAGTAAAGCAATTCCTTGACTGCGATAGCGCGTAGAGGTAAGTGTAATATCTTTGTCGGAAGTAAGTGTGTGACCTTGCAGCGAGTCAAGTGAGATGCATAAGGGTTCTAACACACAGAGGGGAAAAGGAAGTGTGTCCCTTAGAATCCTGTACTAGTACGTAGCCTGAAAGGAACACACGAGTTGAATGACATCGCAAGCTGGAAAGCATAATAGTCCACAATCTAAAGTAACAGGTTAAACCAACAACACAACTTCAACAAGATTCATACAATCATATGCAAAATAGTTCATACACAAATGTATAAGTCAAATAACATACATTGCTAAAGCAACCAGAATAGTCCAACTGCAATAACAATATATTCATGAAGATGTGTTGGCTTTGTTATATATATATATATATATAGATAGATAGATATATATATAAAGTGAAAGTTCCATCCATACATTCACCATTGACAGCCACTAGCCCCAATAGTGGAACATTACAGTCAACACCGCCTGCTCCTCCAAAGATGTGTACTCGCTCTGCACTGTGGAGAAGCTAAGGCTCATCACAATACTCTCCAAGCCTTCTCTAAGCAATGCCTAGCCAAAATATTGGCTCCCAAGAGCTTGGACTATGAGTTATGAGGTTCTATATATAGCAAAGGATGGGGTGACCCTTGACATTCCCCTTTAACTCTTGGACTACCCTCATGACTCTTCACATTACAACAGTGATTGCTCACATTCCACTAATGACACTTGGAATTTCACTTACATCATATTTACAATAATATAATTTCCACATATACCCATGTGGGACAAAAATATGCTTGAGTCAACCTAACAAGACAAAAAACATCACTCCAGGTCTTGGGGGAAGACCAACTCAGTAACCTCCTTGCAGTGATCTTTGGTGACGAACTAATACCAAGCTTGGTATTGCTCTATTGTGTCCCCGTACTATTTGATGACATCTTTGTTGAAGAGGACTCTTGCCTCCATGGCTTCCAGGTATATGGTTCTAAAACCTTTTTCCAGCTCATCCTGAAGCATGCGCAGCATCGTCCTAAGTATGGTTGGACCACTGATGTACCTTTGAATGTTCTCTACACTGAGCTACATGTCATCGTTGGTGGCTATGCACATCAACTACTCTATGTACCTGTCAACATCCAGGATGACTTGGTTCTTCCACATGGCCTGGGTCATGGTTCCGATGAAAGGGATCTTGTGTGTTCACACTATGACATCAAGACTCCTGAACAATCGTGCATAGGAAGCCTCAATGCTAGTGATGGGTGGAGGTAGTTGCTCATAGTTCTGGATCAACATCTGAATCTATGCTTTGTCTAGCTCATCCTCTGAATTCATCCTCTTGTGCAAGTAAAGTCGGGCTCCCTTGTACCTCATTGTCCATTCTTGCATGTGTGCAATAGAAGTGCGAATGTCTTTAAGAGTTTGGGTTGTATGCGTGCATTACTGCTGAAATCCATATAGATGGACAACCACTTTGTGCACAGTGACAAATCTTCTATAAATTGTCTGCATTGTGGCCTCCAAAGTTGATGTCTCTACCAATATTACTTTCTTCATCTTTGTCATGGTGGATCCTGTTAGCCTCCTGCTGCAGCAGGTTACTCATATTTCATTATTGACATTTTACAGGCCAAATATGTCATACTTTGCATGCTGCAATGCTCCATATTTGCTAAACAGTCACCAAGCAAAGAAGGCTACTCAGAGTTCATGTAACTGCTTTCCAATTTTGAAAAGTCATTCCAATTTTGTAGAATTTTCAGCTAAAGGGAGGTCCAAACAGCTTAATCTTGGTCTCCCTAGGTTTCAATTTCCTGTTTTAGAATATAGAGAATGAAAATCTGTCCAAAAAGCTTAATCTTGGCAGATTCTTAGATAGGTAGAGAATCAAAGGAGCCCAACTGCTTAATCTGGGCCCTTGGAAGAAATAAGGGTACTTTGTAGATAGGAAGGCATAAAAAGAAAAATTGATATGCTGGGTCTACAAATCTAAGTGCACCCAAACCAAAAGAAGAAAAAATGTTAGGTAAATAGGCTGGGTAGGTAGTTTTGAGGTTGCAGAATCTTGATTTATGATCAATTCTATGTTTTCAAAGTGTCATCTCTACTCAGGGCACAATCACCAGGCAGTTTTTATGTGAAGGAGCTCAAATCAGGCATAACTAACTTCCCTTTCTCCATCCCCCCCAAATCATTAACTAATTTCCCCAAAAAGAGGTCAAGATCTGCTTGATATCTCTTAGTTTCATCATTTTCCATGTCATTAGCCTGGGTGAAGATCTGCTTCACTCAAAGAGGATCCATACTTTCTCTATAAGGTTCTATCTCCCCTTTGAAGCCTAAGATCTCTGAAACTTAGCGCTTTCTTGTCATCTCCATATTAACTACTGACATTATTATTTAACTCCCTATGTTTTCCCCATCCCCCTACTAAAACTATGTAGAAAATCCCCTTATGTAAATATCCCCTCCCCCTGGTTGAAATATAACCATAAATACTTCTCTGAGAATTACTAAGTCACCTGGACTTTAGTAAGAACCCTCCCTCTGCATAAATTTCCATTCCCAAGTGTCTGGACCCCTTCCAAACACTAAAAAAACACTTTGCAAATGCTAAAAACCCCCCCACACATTCTTCTTTGGAAATTATTAATGTTTGTTTGATAAATTTCCACCGCGCAAAACACAGTTAACCCATTCTCTAAAGTCCAAAACCCACAGCGCCACGAAAAATTAAACCTTTAACGCGCGCGCGCTTTTACTAAACCCAGCGCATCTCCCTTTTCCGTCCACCGTCGGATCGCCTCCCCCAGATCCGACGGCCCTTGTTCACATTGGGCGCCCCATTGTGGTGGTAGGTTACCACCCGACGTCCGACGGTTTTACCGTCGTACACCGGGACAGGTGGCGGCCTCCCATTGCGTCGGGCCGCCCCTGACAGAAACCACCTCCGTACCAAAGGCGGTCCGATGCACAGGCAAAACCGCCCTCCCCTCACGAAACAGGAGCGCCACCTCACCCTGCCATGTCGCCTCCACATCACCTCACCCAGCCTGCGCCTGGCCCACGTCACCCTGCCACGTGTCTCGCCACGTCACCCCGCCGTACTGCCACGTCACCTTGATGACGTCAGCATGCTGACGTCATATCCGTACCAAAGGACCCCACTGCTGACGTCAGCATGCTGACGTCATCCGCCGTACCGCTGAGGTCAGCAGCCAGAAAACCGTAAATTCGCACAAGCGCAAAAGTCGAGCTTGGAGCTCCGGAATGAGAAACGGAGGCAGTTTTCGATGCGCGAATCGCTACGGGAAATAGGCCATATTGGGGAATCTTTAGGGAATCTTTTGATTCCTTGGCCCGTTTTGCACTGAAAAAGCTCGAAATTGCCCGATTTTTCCAAATTAAATGGATTTGCAGACAGAGAGAGACCAGAGACAGAGATTAAATAGTATCAGATCAAATTTGCAGACAGAAAGCACGTCAAAGAGTATCAGAAAGCGGCGAAGACCATCAATGTAGTGGCAAAGTGTATCAGAGGAGATTTTCTCAGGGCTCGAGGCAAATCCAACATTAAAACGAAAGCTCTGAAAGTCAGGAAGCAATTGAAGATGCATTGAAGGCTCACCAGCACAAATGACTGCACATTAAACTCACGAAAGATCAGTGGACCAGAACTCAATGCAAAATTATGACAGAACCACTGCACCAAGCCACACAGGACACCTCATCAACTCAACTTGATTTAGTTGCCTCTAGCGCAGCCCAAAGGATTTACTTGCATTTAATTCCAGCAATGATTAGATTTTAGAAAAGCTTTTTGGCAGACCTGTTTAGGTCAGTTGTAATAAATGACTTCAGATATTTTGCTTATATATACCACCCTGAAAAATGGAGTATGGTTTGGTTGGTCGGTTGCTTGTTCATCAGTAGCTTGATCTTTGTTATTTCGATCTTTTCTCTCAAGCAGAGACTCGCACTGTAACTGTGATGCTTCTATAACCAAAGATTGCTGAAAGCATGGATTCTGTAACTGTCTGTTGTGTTTAACTGGCCGAGGAGTGATTGTGGAACTCCTGTGCTTCGACATGTTTCAATAAGTGCTTCTTAACTCTGTTAGCTTTATTCATGTGTGTTTTATCAGAAATCCGCTCTCTAAATTGCAGAAAAAAAGAATAGCTTAGGATTTGCTTAATTGCACCTTAGGCTCAATTTCTGCGGTTTTTCATGTTTTCATCAGGAATAGTTATGAACATGCATACTTAAATGATCTTGTTTACGCTGTTTCTTTCACTTATGAATGATAATTTAGGAATTCTTAACTGCTCCTAGATAACCGTTCTTTCACTTCTCCTCTCTGTCAGTTTTGATGAAAGATTCTTAATTGCCTTTTGTCTCTGACCCTCATTCCATCCTTCAGCAAATTGATCATTGTCTCATGTGTGGCTACCTCGCTCCACAAGCCTCTTGTGACCAAGAAAACGCACCAGCAAGCTTTAATCCATGACTCCATGCCCAATGGTTTGAAACTTATCACGCTTTACCTTGCCTCTTTGCTTGGAATTTCTACCTGGCATACACCTTCCATCCAAACAAAACAACAAAACCCCTTGTACCCAACAACTAGCCTAAAATCATCATCAACAAAGTTAAAATCATTAAGAGAGAGCCCTCTCTGATTGCAGGTGGGCTAGAACTTGCAATCCAAAGATTGGTTTGTGGTTACCTCGGCCGTATCCCTACAGGAGCTTAGGGACAACCTGAGTGATAACACTGCCATCCTTAGAGTTATGAATGGTTAGGTCAGTATAACTGACACCGTAGCGTACTCCAGTGGAGGGAGGACGGATAGCATGGGAGTGGAAGAGATTAGGAAGGATAGGATGATTTTAGAATAGCTTGGGAACCTAGTTGGGACGAGGTACGACTATTAAAGTTGTAAACCTATAAATGTTTTAAAAATATATATATATATAATAAAAATTTCACGGGACATAATCCTTACACAAGTTATATTAATCGTTAAAATAAATACTAATATACTATATAAACTCAACTTCGGGACGAAGTTTTCTTTGAAGGAGGGGTGTATGTAATGACCCAACTTGAGTCACTGATTATTAGCATGCTTACGAGATGTGTGTATGATAGCTACATACACATGCATCGCATGCATTGCACTAGTATACATCCTAATTTATCATATAAACGTCTATGTAAGAAAATGAATTAGTTTTTGAAAGTATTAGTTAATACCTTATTTATTAAGTAGAACAATAAAATATATTTATTTATTTTATTAAATAAAATTTTATTTAAATAATAAATAATTATTATTACAATGGACAAGATTTACTTTACTTCATAAATCTTTGGACAATTCATGATAAGGTACTTAAAAGAAAATACTATTCTCGAAGTCGGTTGAGATGATAAGGTTAAAATCTCATTTAATGAATAATGACCAACTCAAGTGAAAACATCTTAATGGAGAAGGTTAAATCTTAAGATTAATTGGAGGAAAGGGAGGTGGGGTTTCTTGGGAGGGGAGAAACCTTCCCTATATAAACATAATCCAAAGGAGAAGTAGGGGGGGGGGAAGAAAATTAGTCTGTTTGAGGGATGAGCTGGGGGCTCGATTTTGGAACTGTAAATTAGGAAATTTTGCGCTGTTCTTGGAGTTTTGGGCACGGGGGCCAGTGGACTTCCATTTCGAAGTCCTCTGGATTTGGGAACCGCAGAGGTTGATCCCAGATAAGCAGGGAGGAATAAGTTGGTTTGGTAATGGACTTAGAAAACTTGCAGCAATGTGATCAACACCAGACGGGACAACCTGGTACGTAGATAATCATGTACGCAGATGCATTTAATTTGATAGAATTTTGAAAAAGGAAATCTGTCAATCTGATTAAAATATAAAACTTAATATCAGTCTTTACATTCGATTCAAATGGAATATCAGTCTTTGCAGTCTTTACATTTGATTGAAATGGAAAAACAAGCCTTACAAACATCATGGCTATATGGCTTGGGATTTTCTTCTTCTTGGTTCGCTTTTTGGTTATTATGGTGTTGGAGAGTAGAAGGAGGGTTGATCATGATGAAGAAGAGGATGAAGAAGTGGGTTATAGTGGATTTGATGAAAACCCCGAAAAGGAGTACCTTGGCGAGGAGGAAGAGAGTGAACATGATGAGGCCCCAAACACTAAACAAGACCAACCCCCATTGTGGAAATATGTTTCTAGGCTTGAAGGAGGGAAAGGGGGTGGAACCACTAAATTTGCATGCCCCCATTGCAACAAAACTTACACAAGATCATACACCCGTGCCAGAAGGCACCTCTGTGGGAAAAAGCCATGGGATGAAGATAAACGAACAGGAATCAAAACTTGTGCAAGTGTGTCAACAACAGATAGAGCCAAATACATAAGGGAAGAGGAGAAAGCCCAACATAAATCTAAAAAATCAAAGGGTTTCTTTGAACATATCTCACAATCACATCAACATGCACAATTAACTCCTTTAGCATCCTCCCATGGCAGTGGATATGGAGGCACAGGAACAAACACCTCTTTAAGGCGTAGAACAATATCATATTTCCTTGATGAAGGGTGTAGGAATGATGTGGATTAAAAAATTTACTGATTTCTTTATGCATGTGGGATACCGTTCAATGTTCTTCGCTCACCTTACTGGCATGAAATGGTTTCTGCCATAAATGATGCCCCTAAAACATACAAGAGCCCTGGGTATGACAATGCTAGAACCGTTGGATTTGATCATGAAAAAGCGAAAATATCACATTGTTTGAGTAGAATGACAAAGTCTTGGACTAAGCATGGGGTATCCATTGTATCTGATGGATGGACAAATGTAAAAGGCAAGTCATTGATAAGTGTTTTTGTTGTGTCTATTACTGGTGCCATCTTTCTTTCAGCATATGATTACTTAGAGAAGTTCAAGACCGACATCAACATTGCAGAACCATTACTTGAAACAATTGAACGTATTGGGCCATACAATGTCATCCAAGTCATCACTGATAATGCTGCTAATTGTAAGGCAACGAGAGCAATTATTGAGGATAAATACCCCAACATATTTTGGTTTGGGTGTTTGGTTCACACAATGAACCTTTTGATGCATGATATTATTAAGAACAAAAACCAACAATACAAAAGGATTGGTGATTTGTACAAGAGAGGCCATCAAATGATAAAATTTATTACAAATCATAGCAATACCCATGGGCTTTTCCGCAGTCACTCAAGATTGGAGCTGTTGAAGATTGTGAAGACTAGATTTGCTATCTATTACCTCACCTTTAGGCGCCTTTTGAAGGTAAGAGAGTCATTGGCTAGCATGGTATCAAGTCCACACTGGAAGGTATTAAAGGACAGGGCTAAAAATGTAGTTGACAAGCAAGGTTTTGCACAGGTGGAGGAGACCGCTCTTGATGGTTTGTTTTGGGCATGTGTGAGGAAAGTATTGGAATTCACCAAGCCCGTTTATAACATGATTCGTTTTGCTGATATAGATAAACCAATGATTGGGGAGGTGTATTCACAGATGGATACCATGTTAAAGATATTGTTCAGAAAGATGATCCCAACTTGTATACAATGATTCACAATTGTGTGTATACACGGTGGAATAAACTTAATGTTCCACTACATGTATTGGCGTATATCCTTATGCCAAAATACTACTCTCCATCTTGGTTGGGCCAACCCGCACCTGAGGGTAGGGTTAGGGTCAAACCTCATACAGATCCAGAGGTATCTACAGGATATATGCAAGCATTATAAAAGTTAGTACCTGATAGGGAGGAGTGTGCTAATCTGCATCTTGAATTAGGCAGATACTTCAATTGCACTGGTTTTTTTGGTTCTTTGCATGCAATGGAAGATAGAGACAGATTTGATTCTCTCACATGGTGGGAAGCATATGGCAGCATGGGACTTTTGCCAAAAGTGGCAAAAACAGTTCTCTCACAGGTTGTAAATACTTCTTCTGCAGAGAGGTGTTTGGAGCACCTACAACTTCATACATAATGTGAGAAGAAACAAACTCAATGAAAACCGGGCATAAAGCTTGGTTATGTGCACTACAACTTAGGGTTGTTGAGTCATTATTGTGATTGGGCTTATGAGGATCCAACATATAAAATTTGGGACAACCACCCAGAGGACGATAATTTGGAGGATGGCACTATACATATTGAAGAATTGGAAGCAGAACTTATGAGAGATGAAGATGAAGCAACAACAACCATGCTACCCCCACCATCCGGTAGCAGTGCCAGTGCTCGAGTTCCAAGTATTGTTCCTTTGTTGCCGCCACCTCCATGTACATCCTCACATGGAAGGCATGTGCCTTCTGGTTCCGGTCGTGGGACTGTGCGGGAGGAGACTCCTAGAAGACCACCATGACTTGCTTAGAAATTAGACATTTCTCGTGGTGGCAAGAGGAAGCTGTAGATAATAGATTTTCTTGTCTTTTCTAGTTTCTAGCAGTTTTAATAGTTGTTGACTCTTTCATATTTATTATGGTATTTTTTGTAAACAATATATCACAATTTAAGTTTGAAGTTTGAAGTTGGCAATTATAGCTCATTGGTAATGAATTATGAATATGATGCTTCGTGAAAGTTGAAAGTTGTCTCGTTTCATTTCATTTCATGTTAGATATTATTTGTTGTAATGGTTACACTTAGCTCACAAGTACAACTTTGGTGATCAATTATGATAAATGTTATATATTGAATTTTGAAAGCTTGAAACTTTAAGATTGATGAATCATGAGACTCAATATGTTGTATGTTACTAACTTGTGGACGTGGTTTTTTATGCTTTTTATATCTAATTCATCATTCTACATACTTTTGTTGGCATATATGCATCAAAATATAAAAAATATATATTATATAAAAAATTGCTCCTGGAATTGCTCCCAAACCGTGAGCTTCAGAAAATGTCGCTCCCGCTCCCAAGTAACCTTGATATACCCCTTGTGTAAAAATATATTTAGGTTTTTGACTTTAGGGTTTGTGAGCAAAACCCTAATGTGGATCATGGCTTATGCATAATTGACTTTAGGGTTTTTGGATAAAAAACCCTAGATGGAGTTCTTCCATGTGCAATGAGGGTTTTGATTTCTAGGGTTTGCGAACCTAGAAAGGCTTGATAAGAGAATTCCTAGGGTTTTGGACAAAACCCTAAGATGAGTTGTTGAAATGAAGAAAAACCCTAATGATGTCTATATCAATGACGTTGAGAAGTACAAGATTAAGAGGGAGCTATTGTTGTTCATAAAACATAAGTGTTCTATCTCTCTTCTTTTACTATTATTGATTTCTTCAGTAAATCTAGTCTCTTGCTTTATTTTCATTGCTTGATTTTAACTATTCTTTTATGATCTCTCTGGAGAGTATTGTAGTTAAATATTGAAGACTGTCTGGGCTAGAAGAAGTTATAATATCAAAACAAAGTCTGTGACTAGTCTCAGGATTTAGAGGGAGCTTTGAATCTTGAAAGGGCTATGGATTCAGAGTGAGCTTTGGATCCAAAAAGAACCTTGAATTTAAAAGAAGCTTTGGACTTAGAGGCAACAATTTAGTTCTCAAGTTTTGAGGCATGTCTTTAAGTATTATCTTTAAATTATATTTTATAGCCAAAGCTGTGATAGGCCTTTGACAATCCTCTAGCCTAGATGAAGTACTTGCACTTCACGGACAAGATTGGACTTGTTAAGTTAGTTTTTATCAGCAAGAGGATAGACATTTTCTCTATGGACAAACATTCTACCTTAGGGAGAGTGGTCCAGTATGGGATAATCATTCTACCCTAGGAGAATGGTATGCTAGAGGACAATCATTCTTCCCATGTCAAGGAAGAATGGTCCTTTAGGCCCAGTTACTCAAAAGAGGTGGTGCCTTTTTGTGTTGGCCCAATTACTCTATTAGAGTGGGTGCCTTTGTGAGGCTCAGTTACTTGTTGAGTGAGCCTTTTGGCCTAGAGTGTGAAAATTCCTTGGAATGCAACAACTGGAATTTATTCTTCTAACTGATTAATTATGCATTTTATTTTGTTACAAAAAAATAACGAAGAAATCACAATGAAATTTCTTCACCATAAAAATACTATAGAAAATAAAAACAGGAATTGAGAAAATTAGAGTGCACACAATAAATTTGACATCGTTGTTTTTGGACAAATGTCCTTAGAAAATCCCAATGTTGGAAAACTGGTGTAGCAAATGAGGGCTTTATTATTATTCTTCATCAGCAAAAATTCTAAGCACAAATCTTGATGCCAAATTCGCAATCCTCTCCAAATAAATTACTGACAAAATTATTAAGGGAAATTTTCCATCCTTCACAAGCAATTCAACAACAATCTGGCTACTTGAACTGGCTATCCAAGTCCCATGCGCAAGCCTCTACGCAGATGTTGTGCAGTCCCTTCCACACATTCCCTGGATATGCTTATGATCAAGACATCCTTCTTGTTGTTTTATCTAGAAGTGATTCTTCGACCCTCTGGAAAATTATTCTGGTCTTTGACACCTGAATCGACCTCTTCCCCAACAAAATCGAACTGCCTCAATGAGGCTCTGCGCAGGCTATTGGAAAATGTAACTAGGTTTGGTCTTCATTATTGTACTTTAGTCAAATGTAATATATTTGTGAAAAGAGAGTGAAAAATAATTTTATTATTAATTTGAATTGACTTATTAAAGCATGGGTTTCATGATTGGGTTAATTATAGGTCAAGCCTCCATTGTAGGCTCTAGGTTATTGTCAAAGTCATTTATTGTTTGACTCCTTCATCAAGTCATCCACTCATCAAAGACATCCTCTTCAAAGTTGGCCTCAAAAGAATTATTATCAAAAGAACACATTTCGGCTCAATTAAAGGACACATCTCTTCATGATACATGTAAGCTCATTTAGGACGGACGGACCACTAGCCTGGGATCTTCACATTTCAACAATTCAGAGCTCTCAATTTTAGAGAAATTTTGGTGATCACAGAGAGGAAGTTACGATGCATCTCAAAGAATGTTTTGGTGAAATCCCAGAGACAATTTTGGTGCTAATTACAGTGAGAAGTTCAGATCTCAGTGAGACATATCCTAGGTGCTATCATAGTTAAGGAAATGCAGATTATTCAGTCTAGCAGAGTTCGGTGCTCCCACGTTTTGATGTTATCACATACCACAATCTCGATGCCAATATTGTCATGGTGTAACTACAATATGGTGCGCTTGGTGCCACCACAAAATTGAAGGCTATTGTTGCTATGACCTCGGAGATATTGCAGTGATGATGTATTCGATGCTAACACAGTGAAAGTGTTAAAATTGGCAACTAGGGCCAAACTCCATATGGGTCACCTTATTTATGGCAGCTGGTATTTTTCTTGGATTCCTCTCTCTGAGAGGTGTAGGATTGATCTAAAGATCATTCGATTTTGATATGTAAAAATGAAGATATGAATTTATTTGTATTCTTGACAAGTTGTCAAGGTCGGCCAACAATCAGAACATGCATTTTTACCCCCAGTTCATCCTCAACGTTGCATATAAAAGGAGACCTCAAGGCATTATTTCATCATGTCATCTCATCACATCTCTCTCTCCTCACTTGATTGGGTATGCAAATCCCGCAGCTTTCTCTCACACATGCAAAGGAAGGAGGACGTTTTCTGTTTGACTGCATTGACCAATGTTGACCGAATTTTTGGGACATTTTGGGCTGCATTGACCAGCGTTGACCTCCCTTTGACTGCGCTTTCGGTGAGGCATCTTCTCCTTGGTAGGCTGCAGATTTGGGCACGAAAATTGAGGTGATCTGACCTCTAGTTTGACCAACGTTGGCTGCCCTAGTTGCTGGTTGAAGTTTGACTTTCATTGATCCGCATTTGACTGGACTTTTCGGGATTGTTTTGGACTGTTCAGGTTTGTTGTTGGAGGTCGAAGTTGACTGGGTTTGATCGAGCTGCTTGAAGGAAGAATTTTGCCTTGTTTGACCAACGTTGACTTTTCTGGTTAGGGCTTTACTGCTCCTGTCATAAATGTTCAGATTTGTAAATTTGTACTATCTCTCTCTGCTGAACTATTGAAGAATATAAGAAGAATTGATCAAGGGTTTCCCCACATTGTGGTTTGTCCCTGGTTGGTGCCACATCTTGTGTCCTCTTGTCTTGGCCTGTGTTCTACTGTTTATGTTTATGTTCTATCTGCATTTTACTATCATGCTGATGTGATTGCTAAATTGGATATTGATATTGGGCTAATAAAGAAATTGAAGTAAATTTATCTTAAGCATAGAACATACCAAAAATTAACATGGTACCAGAGCTGAGGTGAAGACAAAGCCCAAGCAGAGTGAAAGAGCAATCACCGAAGATAGTTGGACAAGGGCAAAAGAATCAATGGGTTCCTCATCCCACTTCCCGGTTGAAGACAAACTCCATGAAAAGTCTGACTATTATGGATGGAAGATGTCTCTTGGTCTGACATTGGAAGAACAAGAAGTGTTGGATTATGTGAAGGCTAAAATCCCTGAGCCTCCTTCAAATGCACTGGTTGCTACAAAGAACAGGTACAACAAGGATGAAGTCAAAGCGAAGAAGATTATTAGAGATTCCATTGACAAGCGTCTGATGGCCTACATCTCCGATCTAAACACCTCCAAGGAGATCTATGATAGGTTGGTCAACATGTTCAAGGTTAGTGATGAAAATCAAATTTTATTTCTCAAAAATAAATTGAAGGATAATAAGAAGGGAAAGGACAAGGATATTCAATCCTACTTCTTAAGGATCACTGAGATCAAGAATGATATTTTGTCGATTGGAGAGGTCATTCCTGACAGGGAATTTACTATCACTACCCTTGGAGGACTCCCCCCCCGAGTGGTATATATTTAGAACCACTATTCTCAATAATGATCGAATTCTAGGGTTTGAAGAATTGATGTTGAGATGCATTCAAGAAGAAACAAGAATGGTGGAGCAAGAAATGCCTTCTAATAGAGGCAGCCCTACTGCTTTCTCCGCTTATTCCAAACGAGAAATAATGCAAGGTCTAAAGGTCATTTCAATGGAAAGCCTGGATCAAAGGGTGGAAGGAAGGGTAGGTGCTTTGTTTGCAATAAGTTCAGCGACTATGTAAGGGAGTGTCCAAATTGAAGGGACACATCATATGATGATGATCAAAACCATTCCAGGGGCAACTTCAACAACAACAATCAAAGGAATGGCAGGTTCAATGGCAAAGGAAATAGGAATGCAAGGTATCAAGGAAATGGTCAACCCTCCAAGAAAGCAAGGAACTCCATGTATGAAGAATCAAATGTTGTTAACAAAGCAAAAAAAGTACTATCTTATATTGGCCCTCTCCACTACCTTTCCTTTGGAGACTTTGGGGAATTGGCTAATTGACAGTGGTGCCTCAAGGCACTTCACCGGATACAAGGAAGCTCTCTTTAATCTGATAGAGAAGGAGACAAACTTGGAGATTATTCTTGGAGACGATGCCACCTATTCCGTGGAGGGAGTAGGAAATGTTACCCTTCAATTGAATCAGGGTAACACGATTCATTTACAAGAAGTTCTATATGTACCTGATCTCAAGAAGAACCTGGTGTCCATTTCAGCAATGGAAGACAAAGGATACAAGGTGGCATTCATTGATGGAAAGGTGCGTGTTTGGAAAAGGAATTTTAAAGATGCTTTTACTCTTGGGTTTCGGTTTGACACTTTGTATCAAGTTGGAGGAAGTCCATTGGGAGCCATGTCTTGCGACACATCTCTACAATCTGAACTATGGAACTGGAGGTTTGCTCATCTTCATTATAAATCTCTTCCCGATTTGAGATAGATGGTGACAGGTATGCCCAAGTTCAAAGTACAGCATGAAGGTATATGTCCTGGATGTGCCAAAGGAAAACTTACAAGGGGACCATTCCCCTCAAGTAATAGCAAGACAACCGATATATTGCAGTTGATCCACTCTGACAAATCTGGTATGATGCTCGTAAACTCTTCGGGAGGATACTTATATTATCTCACCTTTACGGATGACTATTCTCGCAAGACTTGGATCTACTTCTTGAAAAAGAAGGATGAAGTGTTCACTTGGTTCCATCACTTCAAAGGCATGATCGAAAACCATTTCGAGAAGAGAATCAAGATATTGAGGACTAATAATGGGATTGAGTAAGAATCAAATGAATTCCATGACTATTGCAGAGAAGTTGGCATTAAGAGGGAGACCACCACACCATACACTCCTGAGCAGAATGGTGTGGCTGAAAGGAAGAATCATACTATTGTAGAATTTGTTCGTGCCATGATTCATGATCAAGGACTTCTGAAGTTTCTATGGATCGAAGCTGCGAAGACTGCTGTGTATGTTCAAAACTGATGCCCTCATCAAGCATTGGACTCCAAGACTCTCGAAGAAATGTTCACTGGTAAGAAACCCGATGACTCTCACTTTAGAATTTTTGGAAGTCCTATATACTTTCGTGTGTTGAAAGGGAAAAGAAGCAAATTGGGTCAATCTAGGAAGAAAGGAATCTTTGTGGGCTATAGTGAAAATTCTAAGGCTATAGAATTTATGTGACTGGTCAAAGGGAAGCTGAGATAAGTCATGATGTAACCTTTGATGAAGATATGGCTCTCAGCAAGATCAACAACCTTCCTATCCCAAGGAAGGACAAAGAAGATGACATCGGAAGACAGGGTGAAAAAGAGGATGAGACGATGCCGGATGTTGATGAACCTATGGATCTTATTGATCCTCCTCCCCAAGAGCCCTCCTCCTCCACGAGGAGACCCTCACGGCTTAGGGAGACTCTCGAAGATGTCGAGAGAGATATTGCACTGAGGGGGACTTTTCGTGAGAGCAAGAAGCCAAATAGGTATCAAGGATACTTGACCGCCATGAGCACTATTCTAAGTGAACCTTCATCATTTGAAGAAGCTGTGAAGCAACAAGTATGGAAGGATGCTATGAATGAAGAGTATGAGTCTATTATGAAGAATGATGTCTGGGATGTGGTCCCTAGACCCCAGGACAAATCGGTTGTCACCTCCAAGTGGCTTTACAAAATCAAGCATGGAGCTGATGGAAGTGTAGAAAAGTTCAAGGCTCACTTTGTTGCTCAAGGCTTCTCTCAAAAGGAAGGTGTAGATTACAATGAGGTATTTGCACCTGTTGCCCGATACACCACCGTCCACTCTATCATAGCCCTTGATGTCTCGCAAGGATGGAACCTACATCAGATCGATGTCAACACTGCTTTCTTGCATGATTTGATCAAAGAGGAAGCCTATGTGGAGCAACTTGAGGGGTTTGAGGTTCATGACCGGGAATCTCATGTATGCAGGTTGAAGAAGGCTCTCTATGGCTTGAAGCAAGCACCCTAGGCTGGTATGAGAGGATTGATAGCTATCTAATGAAGCTGAGATTCATTAGAAGTGACGCCAATCTGAACCTTTACTTTAAGGTTGAAGATGGTAAACCTCTCATACTGGTACTTTATGTGGACGACCTCTTTCTGACAGGTGCAGACCCTCTCATTCATAAATGTAAGAGGGAGTTGTCTTCCGAATTTGAGATGAAGAGCCTAGGATTGATGCATTACTTCCTAGGGTTGAAATTTTCCTATCTCAAGGAAAATATGTTGTGAAGATATTGGAAAGATTTGGGATGGTGGATTGCAAGCCTGTGACTACCTCGATGGAACTTAACTTCAAGAAGTTATGTGGTAGTGCTGCCCAATGTTGCAGGAAACGTCCCCCCCAGATTTAACCCTCGAAACGCGGTCCGTATGGACGTGTCCAGGAAGTGCCTCCTGAAACGTGGTTTCGAAATTCCGAAACGCGTTTCGGACTGATAATGACACTTCCTGGAAATTCTGGAAGTGTCCTTCCGAAATGCGTTTCAGAATCTCCGAAGCGCGTTTCATACGAGGATTTGGAGGCCGAATCGTACGGTTCCTGTACGATTCCATACGCGCTTCGGAAAAGTGCACCGTGCGGCCAAAAAAAATCAATTTTTTTATTTTTTGGTGAGTTTGCTTGTTGGGGGTGGGTCCACCTTAGGTTAGGGTTGAGGAATGAAGGGAATAAAGCCCCCATTCATCCCTCATGGTAATGTTAAATTCTTAGAGTAAAAGTGACATTCTCTTTTATTTTTCATTTTCACCCTTTTACTTAAATTTTTAACATTACCATGAAATGACTCAGGATGTTTGAGAGTGGTTCCAGCCTCATTGGACTTCATATGGAGAAAATAGAATTTCATATCCTATTCAAAATTCAGCAGGCTTAACAGTTTTAAGGAATTAAGGATCAATGAGATTCTGGCATTTCATTAGATTATATCAAGTATGAAGGTATGTGATTAGCATTTAATCAAGAGCACCAAGCCCTATATGTACCCTAGTGTTGGTGGTGTTAATTGTTGAACTCCTTTGTCACGCCTTAGCAAAATTACCTTTCAATCAAGTCAAAAATCATGACAAGCATGCAAGATTTTTCTACCATATTTTAAGTCTGGATTAGTAGTTTGATAAATGGGCAATGTTGACTAATATCCCTAAACAATTGAGTAGAGAAAGGCTAAGATAAGAGGAGAAGATCTAGTTCTAAGATGGTTGATGCATCTAAATGGTTGATGCTCGAATAATTAATCATTAATGTACAATGGATGCTATATCTATCTTGATTTATGCAAAAATATGCATTTTTTCATGTCGTCTACAACTAATTTGGTATTTGAGATGTTTGTTTTGTGTATAAGTGCAAAAAAATATAAAAATATATATATAGCAGACGCTTCGCTTCCTAGATTTTTGGAAAATGAGGCTTTTGCGTCCCCGCTTCCAAAAAAAGTCCCCGTTTCGTCCCCGCTTCGTGCAACATTGGTGCTGCCAGACCTAAATTGGGAAATGCTTTTGAATATCGTCAACTCATAGGAACACTGATGTTCTTGGTGAACTCCTGTCTGGATATATGTTTTGCAGTTAATACGTTGAGCCAATATATGGTTGAGCCTCATCATTTACATTGGATTGGTGCCAAGAATCTTCTGAGATATCTTCGGGGCACAATCACTCATGGACTGAGATACACTACCGGAGATGTGAGGCTGCATGGTTATTCGGATGCTGATTGGGCTGACAGTGTGGTGGATTGCAAGAGAACTTTTGGGTGTTGTTTCTCTTTGGCTTCTGCTTCAATATCCTGGATGAGCAGGAAGCAAAAGTCGATTTCCTTGAGCACCGCTGAGGCTGAATACATAGCTGCGAGTATGGTCTCCTGTGAAGTTGTCTAGTTGAGGAAGCTCTTCAATGAGCTGTTTGGACATGTGCTGGATACCACCGTGATCCTCTGTGACAACCAGAGTGGGATCCAATTATCAAGGAATCCTGTATTTCATGATCGCTCCAAGCACATAGATATCAGGGACCACTTTATCCGGGATATGGTACAACGAGGAGCAATAAGGCTCCATCACATTGGGACTGATGAGTAGGTCGCCAACACTCTAACAAAGGCCTTGGGAAAGGTCAAATTCTTGACTTTCCAAGAACGACTAGGAGTCATGGAGAGACCCTCTTATGAGCGTCCTATATGATATGGACATTGAGCTCTGGGAGCTCTAGGGGGCTTGGGGTACTTCTTGGAGCAATGAGCAACCATAGGGTGAGTGGTTCAACCTTACCCTAGTGGTTTGCTATGTACAGGGTGAGTGGTTCAGCCTTCCGTTGTGATACCCCGTGGTGACATGTACGCAGGATGAGTAGTTCATCCTTCTCCTGTTGAGACATCCTACCCATGCAGTCTGGGACTCATGGGAAGTACCTCTCATTTGGCCAATGAGTAGGGAAATGAGGATAAGGACCATAGTACTACCGATGGACGCATCGTGTACTACCGTACTCCCTATGCTAGGATGATATTGATCTAGGATCAATTGGAATTGACGTTGGGTCAGTAAGAGTGGTATGACTCACTCTCTTTTATATTGGAACTGACTTCGAGTCAGTAAGAGTGGTATGAGACACTATTTTATCTGGGATTGACTTCGGGTTAGTAGAGAATGGTATGATACATTCTCGATCACTTCTTCTTCTTCATAGTTCAGTAGAGTAGAGCAGTGCATTGGTGGCAGAGATAGTACCGATTGGCAAATGGATTAACAGATGGAGTTCTCCCTAGTTGAGAGGGAGTGTTAAAATTGGCAACTAGGGCCAAACTCCATATGGGTCACCTTATTTATGACAACTGATATTTTTCTTGGATTCCTCTTAACAAGAGGTGTAGGATTGATCTAAAGATCATCTGATTCCGACATGTAAAAATGAAGATATGAATTTATTTGTATTCTTGACAAATTGTCAAGGTAGGCCGGCTATCAAAATAGGCATTTGTACCCCCAGTTCATTCTCAACATTGCGTATAAAAGGAGGAGACATCAAGGCATTATTTCATCGTCTCATCTCATCACATCTCTCTCTCCTCACATGATTGGGTATGCAGATCTAGCAGCTTTCTCTCACACATGCAAATGAAGGAGGACATTTTCTGTTTTGATTGTTTGATTGCGTTGATCAATGTTGCCCCAATTTTTGGGGCTGCATTTTGATCTGCGTTGACTAGCATTGACCTCCCTTTGACTGTGTTTTGGGTGAGGCATATTCTCCTAGGCAGGTTGCAGATTTGGGCACGAAAACCAAGGTGATCTAAGCTCTGGTTTGACCAATGTTGACTGCCCTAGTTGCTGGCTGAAGTTTGACTTTCGTTGATTAGAATTTGACTAGACTTTTCGGGACTGTTTTGGACTGTTTGGGTTTGCTGTTGGAGGGCGAAGTTGACTGGGTTTGACCGAATTGCTTGAAGGAAGAATTCTGCCCTATTTGACCAATGTTGACTTTTCCAGTTAGGGCTTTACCGCTGCTGTCATAAATTATCAGATTTGTAAATTTGTACTATCTCTCTTTGCTAAACTATTGAAGAATATAAGAAGAATTGATCAAGGGTTTCCCCACATTGTGGTTTGTCCCTGGCTGGTGCCACATCTTGTATCCTCTTGTCTTGGCTTGTCGTCTACTCTTTATGTTTATGTTCTATCTGCATTTTACTATCATGCTGATGTGATTTCTAAATTGGATATTGATATTGGGCTAATAAAGAAATTGAAGTAAATTGCTCTTAAGCATAGAACATACCAAAAATTAACAGAAAGGAAGAAGGGTGACTTGATGGAGGTAGTCTCGAGTCTAGATTGTAAAGGTCTTGTTCGTCTCATCTTTGAATCTACTGAAGGAAGAATTTGAGACCGGGTTTTCCCCTCGGGGGGGGGTTTTGCTCTGGAAGTGTGGCTATATCTTGTGTTCTCTTCTTTTGTTGTTTGGCATTAATCTTGAAAATAAGAAAAGATAATTAAGAAATCTAAAACTAATAATGAAAAATCACAAGTTAATCTCATAATAAAGGAAATCATTTTCACTTCCAACCCGTAAGATTTCCCAACACAGGCCACTGCGCAACCTCCTTTGGAATAACTTTGATCTCCTCTGGCTGACTATTCTAGCACTCGAAATCTACACCAGATCACCCTGTTGTTGCTCCTCTACCTCTGTTATTGATCTCTTGGCTCGAATTCTCTTCTCGGATGAATCTCTACACTCTGGGACATTCGATCTGCCTAGATCACCCATTAGCTCGATGTGTCTATCTCCAACACAACATCTCGCTCTTATAATCTCTCGTTGGCGAATCAATGACCATGCTTAGATTCCCATCAACAGCTAAGATCATCTCAAACTCAATCCATGTGAGTTTCTAGAGCATACAAACTTTTCTCAATTAATTCCCTTTAATTAATCGATTTCCCCAAGTTAGACTTGGGCATTTTTTAATTATCGATCAATTAATTTAATTGAGCTATCTCTGGTTGTTTTCTCTCGAAACTTTTTTGGGGTTTTGGAGATCCTGTTTTTCTTAAACTCTTTGGCCAAAGTTCGGACTAGAACACCTGACAATGTTACAAAAGCTAACACTCCGTCTTAGTGAGGAAGGTGTTCTCTCCCATAACATCTTCCCTCATGTTGCTGATGTTTGACATCTGTGACAAACTGCCACTATGTTAATTTTGGTATGTTCTATGCTTAAGAGCAATTTACTTCAATTTTCTTATTATCCCAATATCAATATCTAGATTAGCAATCACATCAGCATGATTGTAAAATGTAGATAGAACATAAACATAAACAGTAGAAGACAAGAGTACACAAGATGTGGCACCAGCTAGGGACAAACCCCAATGTGGGGAAACCCTTGATCAATTCTTCTTATATTCTTCAATAATTCAGCAGAGAGAGAGATAGTACAAATATACAAAATTGATATTTTATGACAGCAACAACAAACCCTAACTAGAAAAGTCAACGTTGGTCAAATAGGTCATATTTGACCTCCAATCAAGCTTGGTCAAAGTCCAGTCAACTTGGCCTCCAACAACAAGATGTATCAACCCAAACACTTCTCATAATTCTGATTTCATTCTGCTAATGATGACTGTTTTGAACTTGCTGTAGTGCTGCAAATCTGGCACTGGTTAGGGCACTAACCACAATCACTAGCAACCCATCAAACTGGCCCAAAATAGCTCCTATTGATTGCGAATGTCCTCCAATGGGATGCTGCCCTCCATGCTGCTCCTTTAGGGAAGTTTCAAGCCCAACACATGGCCTAGACTCCCTAAAACAATTGCAGCATTCAACAGGACCTTAACTAGGTCTGCGACAACTTCTTAGGAGGACTGTCCACTCTCCAGCAAGCCCTCAAGCAAACCTCCTAGCCTCGGCCTCTAAGAACAGGGCATCGACCCTCCAACCAGTAGCTTTGTCCTCTAAACGGACCCTTGAAACAACCCTTAAATTCCCTCACTCTCACCTACAACACACCCAAAATTCTCATGCTTCTTTCACATTGTCAACAAGCTTCTTCTTGCTGCGTTAGGGCCTCCCATTGATTGCAGCTAGGGCCTCTCTTGACTACCTCTTTAGGCCTTTATTAACTGTGGCTTTAGGCCTCTCTCTTGTTGCATATTAGGGCTCCTTTGACTGCTGCCAGATCTCCTTCCAATTGTGGCTAGATCTCTTCTCAAGACTGCTGCTAGGGCTCTCCCTTCAACTGTGGCTAGGGCACCTTTGATGACTACGTCTAGGGCTCTCTTAGATGACTCTTTCCACTATGTCTTCCTTGAGAGAAGATGAACCCAAACAAGTGGAGAGAGATCATGAGATGTTGTGTTTCTCAAATGACTTGAGGTCTCCTCTATTTAAATGCAACGTTGAGGTTGAGCTAGGGGTAATTTGCTTGCTGGCCGACCTTGACAAATTGTTAATAATACACATAAATTCATATCTCCATAAATACATATCGGAATCAGATGATCTTTGGATTAATCCTACACCTCTCGGAGAGAGGAATCTAAGAAAAATATCAGCTGCCATAAATAAGGTGACCCATATGGAGTTTGGCCCTAGTTGCCAATTTTAACACTCCTCTCAACTAGGGAGAACTCCATCTGTCAATCGGTACTATCTCTGCCATCAATGCATTGCTCTGCACTGCTCTTCTCTGCCGAACGATGAAAAAGAAGAAGTGATCGAGAATGTATCATACCATTCTCTACTGACCTGAAGTCAGTCCCATATAAAGAGAGTGTCTCATACCACTCTTACTAATCCAAAATCAGTTCCAAATAAAGAGTGTTTCATACCACTCTTATTGACCCGAAGTTAGTTCCAATTGATCCCAGATCAGTATCATCCTAGCATAGGGAGTACAGTACTACACGATGCGTCCATTAGTAGTACTATGGTCCCTATCCTCATTTCCCTATTCATTGGCCAGATGAGAGGTACTTCCCATGAGTCCCAGACTGCATGGGTAGGATGTCTCAGCAGGAGAAGGATGAACCATTCATCTTGCCTACATAGCAAACCATTAGGGGAGGGTTGAACGACACACCCTATGGTTGCTCATCACTCCAAGAAGTACCCCAAGCCCCCCGGGGCTTCCAAAGCTCAATATCCGTATCATACAGGACCCTCAGGAGAGGGCCTCTCCACGACTCCTAGTCATTCTCGGAAATTCAAGAATTTGACCTTTCCCAGGGGCTTCGTCAGAATATCGGTGTCCTAATGGTCAGTCCCAATGTGTTGGAGCCCTATTGCTCCTTGTTTTACCATATCCTGGATAAAGTGGTACATGATGTCTATATGCTTGGAGTGATCATGAAACACAGGATTCTCTGATAATCAGATCCCACTCTGGTTGTCGCAGAGGATCACGATGGTATCCAACGCATGTCCAAACAGCTCATTGAAGAGCTTCCTCAACCAAACAACTTCACAATAGGCCATACTCGCAGCTATGTATTTGGCCTCAGTGGTGCTCAAAGCAACCGACTTCCTGCTCATCCAGGATATCGAATCAGAACCCAAAGAGAAACAACATCTAGAAGTGCTCTTGCGCTCCATCACACTACCAGCCCAATCAACATCAGAATAACCATGCAACCTCACATCTTCGGCAGTGTATCTCAGTCCATGAGTGATTGTGCCCTGAAGATATATCAGAAGATTCTTGGCACCAATCCAATGTGTGTGATGAGGCTCAACCATGTATTGGCTCAACGTGCGAACTGCAAAACACATATTCGGACAAAGGTTCACCAAGAACATCAGTGCTCCTATGAGTTGACGATACTCAGAAGCATTTCCCAATTTAGGTCTAGTGGTACTACCGCATAACTTCTTAAAGTTAAGCTCCAGTGGTACTACCGCATGACTTCTTAAAGTTAAGCTTCATCGGGGTAGTCACAGGCTTGCAGTCCACCATCCCAAATCTTTTCGATATCTTCACAATATATTTACCTTGAGATAGAAAAATTTCTCCTGGCTTTTGCCAGACCTCCAACCCTAGGAAGTAGTGCATCAGTCCTAGGCCCTTCATCTCAAATTCAGAATCCAGCTCCCTCTTACGTTTGTGAATGAGAGGGTCTGCACCTGTCAGAAAGAGGTCATCCACATAAAGTACCAGTATGAGAGGTTTATCATTTTCAACCTTAAAGTAAAGGTTCGGATCAGTTACACTTCTAGTGAATTTCAGCTTCATCAGATAGCTATCAATCTTCTCATACCAAGCCTAGGGTGCTTGCTTCTAGCCATAGAGAGCTTTCTTCAACCTGCATACATGAGATTCCTGGTCATGAACCTCAAACCCCTCGGGTTGTTCCACATAGTCTTTGAAGTGTCAGAACCAGGTGATTACTTCATCCTTCCAAGAGCTTACGAGCATCATACCAGATATGTCGTAGTGGACCAACTATAATATATTTGTGGTCTTACTATTACTTGAGGGGAATGGTCCCCTTGTAAGTTTTCCCAGACATATACCTTCATGCTCTTCTTTGAACTTGGGCATCCCTGTCACCATTTGTCTCATATCAGGTAGGGCCTTGTAATGAAGATGGGCAAACCTCCGGTGCCATAGTTCAGATTGTAGAGATGTGTCACAAGACATGGTCCCTAATGGACTTCCTACAACTTGATACAAAGTGCCAACCCTGAACCCAAGAGTAAAAGCATCTTTAAAATTCTTTTTCCAAACACGTACCTTTCCATCGATGAATGCCACCTTGTAACTTTGTCTTCCATTGCCGAAATGGACACCAGGTTCTTCTTGAGATCAGGTACATATAGAACTTCTTGTAAATGAAACATGTTACCCTGATTCAATTGAAGGGTAACATTCCCTACACCTTTTACGGGAAAGGTGGTATTGTCTCCAAGAATAATCTCCAAGTTTGTTTTCTTCTCTATTAGATTAGAGAGAGCTTCCTTGTATCCGGTGAAGTGCCTTGAAGCACCACTATCAATAAGCCAATTTCCCAAAGTGTCTGGAGGAGAGGTAGTAGAGAGGGTCGATATAAGATAGTAATTCTTTTGCTTATTGTTAGCAATATTTGATTTTTCATACCTGGAGTTCCTTGCTTTCTTGGAGGGTCGACCATTTCCTTGATGGCCTGCATTCCTTTTTCCTTTTCCATTGTACCTGTCATTCCTTCGATCATTGTTGTTGAAGTTGCTCCTGGTATGATTGTAATCATCATCATGTGATGTGTCCCTTCTATTTGGACACTCCCTTGCATAGTGGCCAAACTTATTGCAAGCAAAGCATCTTCCTTTCCTTCCTCCCTTAGATCCAGGCTTTTGATGGATATGAATTTTAGTCCTGCATTGTTTCTCCTTTTAGCATGAGCGGAGAATGTAGTAGGGTTGCCTTTAGTAAAAGGCATTTCTTGCTCCATCACTCTTGTTTCTTCTTGAATGCATCTCGACATCAATTCTTCAAACACTGGAATTCGATCATTATTGAGAATAGTGGTTCTAAATATATACCTCTCGGGTGGGAGCCCTCCAAGCGTAGTGATAGTCAGTCCCCTGTCAGATATGATTTCTCCAATTGCAAGAATATCGTTCTTGATCTCAGTGATTCTTAAGAAGTAGGATTGAATATCCTCACGATTTCCCTTCTTAATATCCTTCATCTTATTTTTGAGAAATAAAATTTGATTTGCATCGCTAACCTTGAACATGCTTACCAATCTGTCATAGATCTCCTTAGAGTTGTTCAAATCGGAGATGTAGGCCACCAAACGCTTCTCAATGGAATCTCTGATAATCTTCTTTGCTTTGACTTCAACCTTGTTGTACTTGCTCTTTGTAGCAGCCGGTGCATTTGATGGAGGATCAGGGATTTTACCTTTCACATAATCCAACACTTCTTATTCTTCCAATGTTAGATCAAGAGACATCTTCCATCCATGATAATCAGACTTCTTACGAAGCTTGTCTTTAGCTGGGAAGTGGGATGAGGAACCCATTGAGCCTTTTGTCCTTTCCAACTGTCTTCAGTGATTGCTCCTTCACTCTTCCTTGGGCTTTGTCTTCACCTCAACTCTGATACCATGTTAATTTTGGTATGTTCTATGCTTAAGAGAAATTTACTTCAATTTTCTTACTAGCCCAATATCAATATCCAAATTAGCAATCACATCAGCATGATAGTAAAATGCAGATAGAATATAAACATAAACGGTAGAAGACAAGCCAAGACAAGAGGACACAAGATGTGGCACCAGCCAGGGACAAACCCCAATGTGGGGAAATCCTTGATCAATTCTTCTTATATTCTTCAATAGTTCAGCAGAGAGAGAGATAGTACAAATATACAAAACTGTTATTTTATGACAACAACAAACACTAACCCTAACCAGAAAAGTCAACGTTGGTCAAACAGGTCAGATTTGACCTCCAAACAAGCTTGGTCAAAGCTCAGTCAACTCAGCCTCCAACAATAAGATGTATCAGCCCAAACACTGCTCATAATTCTGATTTCATTTTGCTAATGATGATCATTTTGAACTCATTGCAATGCTGCAAATCTGGGACTAGTTAGGGCACTAACCATAGTCCCTAACAATCCATCAAACTAGCCCATAATAGCTCCTATTGACTATGTCTGTCCTCCAATGGGATGCAACCCTCCATGCTGCTCCTTTAGGGCAGTTTCAAGCCCAACACATAGAATAGACTCCCTAAAACAGTTGTAGCACTCAATAGGACCTTAACTAGGTCCGCGGAAACTTCTTAGGAGGACTGTCCACCCTCCAACAAGCCCTCAAGCAAACCTCCTAGTCTTGACCTCCAAGAACAGGGCCTCGTCCCTCCAACTAGTAGCTCTATCCACTAAACAAACCCCTGAAACAACCCTTAAATGCCCTCGCTATCACCTACAACACACCCAAAATTCTCATGCTTCTTTCATGTTGTCAACAAGCTTCTTCTTGCTAAGTTAGGGCCTCCCTTTGACTGCGGCTAGGGTCTCTCTTGACTACATCTTTAGGCCTCTATTGACTGCGGCTTTAGGCCTCTTTCTTGCTGTGGATTAGGGTTCCTTTGACTGCGGCCAGATCTCTCTTCAACTGCGGTTAGATCTCTTCTCAAGACTGTTGCTAGGGCGGGCACCTTTGATGATTGCGTCTAGGGCTCTCTTAGATGACTCTTTCCACTACTTCTTCCTTGGGAGAAGAAAAAACCAGACAAGTGGAGAGAGATCATGAGATGTTGTGTGTCTCAAATGACTTGAGGTCTCCTCTACTTAAATGCGACGTTGAGGTTGAGCTGGGGGTAATTTGCTTGCTGGCCGACCTTGACAAATTGTTAATAATACAAATAAATTCATATTTCCATAAATACATATCGGAATTGGATGATCTTTAGATCAATCCTATACCTCTCGGAGAGAGGAATCCAAGAAAAATATCAGCTGCCATAAATAAGGTGACCCATATGGAGTATGGCTCTAGTTGCCAATTTTTACACACTACCCACCAACTACTGCACATACTCTGATTCATCTGCCACTATGTAGCTGAATCACCTTGCATCTATGCTACTGCTGACATTGCACTGTACCTCCTGCACTGTTGCCAGCTTTTCTCTGTGCTGCCACTGATTTCACGTTGTTGTTGTTGGTGCAACTACTACAATTGAGCATAAACTCTGTCACTGCTAATGAATGGGGTTCTCCACTATACCCATCTATTCTCTGAAATAAATGAACTTAGCTCTCCCTAGAGCTTTTGTGAGTGTATCTGCAACCTATTCTTCTGTGGGAACATGTTGTAGATGGACAACTCCAGATTGCACACAATCTCTAATGAAATGATATCGAATGTCTGTGTTTCGACCTATCATGAAACACTGGATTTTCAGAGAGCCTGATGCAACTTTGATTATCACAATAGATACGGGTCACCTCCAACCTCTGACTAAACAGACTCACTAATAGCTTCCAAATCCATATAGCTTCGCACGTGGTTGTGCTAGTTGCCATATACTCTGCTTCTGTAGAGCTCACTTCTACTGACCTCTGCTTCCTGCTGCACCAGGAAATAACGCTTGATCCAACGCTGAAAACACCTTGATGTGCTTTTCTTGTCCACTAAACTGCCTGCCCAATCTGCACTTGTGAAACCACATAACATGATACGATCACCTCGAGTATATCTCAACCCATACTCGATCGTGTTGCACAAATACATCAGGATGTGCCTTGCTGCTATCCAATGCACTGTCTTCAGCCCCACCATAAATTGACTGAGAGTGTTGACCAAATATATGGCCTAGTGTTGACCAGATACATGAGGGAACCGATAAGCTGTCTATACAAGGTCAGGTCAACTCCCTTGTCCTCTGATGCATCGATCTTCCTTTAGTTTGTAATCATAGGCGTAGACATGGGTCTATGGTCGTGCATCCTGAATCTCTTAGAATCTCTATAGCATATCTCCCTTGGCCAAGGAAAATCTCCTCATCCTTCTGCCACACTTCCAAGCCTAGGAAGTAATGATATTAGATTGGAATGATCGAGATTGCTTCATGTGATGGACTGCATATTTGCTGGCTAGTTTCTTCATCGGATCGTGACATTGCATATCCGAGATTGGAGGGATGTGCACGTGTGGTGTTTGATATAGGAGGATGAGTGCTTGTAGCACTGGGTTGCGGTGGTGATGACTTGTGTTTGACCGCAACTTGGATTAACCTTGTAGGACACGAGATCAGTAGCAGGTTGAGCTAGTGGAGATCATGTAGACTTAGAGGGAGTCTAGCTTTATAGGGAGCAACCCTGTGGAAGTGTTGAGGTCTTTAGGTTAAGATGTGATGAGGTAGAGGCACTATTGAGATTGCAGGGTTCATTCTACAGAGCATGTTGTAGTGATGGATGCCAAATGGGCTAGTGTTGCCGATGATGATGATGGTGTAGACTTTCTAGTGTTGGAAGTACCTGCCACGCTAAGAGGGAGTGCTGAGATTTGGTAGCTTGGGAGGTACTCCAAGCCCTAGGGTTCAAGGTTTGGAGGTTGGAGTGCCACAAAAGTGATTTGTGGGCTTGGAACCCAAGCTTGGGTTTTGTACCCATGTGTGTGGGGACAAAACCATGAGAAGGTTGAGTGATTTTATGCTTGGAGGTGTTAGAGGACCCTTAGAGGAGCAAGGGGCAACGAAAATAACTTAAATCAGAGGTCTAGAACATGAGATATTAATTTTTGTGGCACACAACTCAGGTCGGCTTGACTTTAAGAGTGCCACATGGGCAGTTGGTGAAACCCACATGATTGCATATAAATACAAGGTATGTGTGGAGGCAAAAGATCACATCCAAGTGCAACACAAGGCAACTCGCATAAGAAGGAGGATCTTTGTTTTGGGCCGCAGATTAGAGGCAGCTTCAGCGAAGGAAGTTGTTTTATGCTCTCTTGTGACTGTTTGAAGGGTGTGATCTTCTGCAGATATGCCGTGTTGGAGAGGTAAGGTTTGGAGCTATTTTGTGCATGGTTTGGGGTGGCCTTTCTCTGTTATACCAACTTAGGTCTACAAGGTTGCTTGGAGTAGGGCCGAGCCCTGTGCCCTAGCTTGATAAGGGTGTTGTTAGACTTGAAATGGGGCTAGAACTCTTCCTAGAAGGCAACGAAGAGGATCAGAGGCATGGTTGAGGAAGGCCGCAACCAATAAGGGATTGTTGGATTAGAAAAGAGGGTTATAACAACATTCTTGGATGCCTTAACCAACTGGTAATGCTACAACAATATGCACATGGTTCAAAGGTATGTTTGATGTGTTATTCCTCCTATAGTTGCTAAGTGTTGGGTCCTAGTTTGGATCATATTGGATGGAGGTCCTAGTTTGGATAGTGATGTGTACATCCTAGAAGCAAATTCATCATCAACAATTGTACAAGGCCAAGAAGAGCAGCAGGAGGCTGCATTGTAGTTTGGTCATCTTCTTGAGTTGGTGATTTTCTAGTGGATGTAGTAGGACATAGGTGGAGCAGCCAAAAGAGCAGGAGTTAGGAGGGATGTAGTGGCTTCCTCTAAGCCCTAAGTGCAGGTCATTGAAGGACAAATGGTTTACTAGGAGAGGTAGGAGTTGGTGAGCTTAGGACTGATTCTTGAAGGATGAAGAAAGGAGGTCAAGGGAGAAAATCACATCAACCCAAGTTCATTGTTGGAGAAGGATGTTTGACAGTGATAGGTGGTAGCCCTCCGTGCCCTAAGTGTGTCTTCATCGGGCAACACAGGTTGGCACTAGTGGGAAGAAAGTCCCTTAAGAGTTGTGTCCTTGAAGGACTAAGGAGCATCTAGTTGGGAAAAAAGTCCCAAAGGAGCCCAGGAGCAGCAGTGGGCAATTGAGATTTGTTCACAAACAGAGTTGTGAACAACTCGACAGGAATCTCGATGTGTTGAAGGACGAATGATCAGCTAGAGAGGAGTTGGAGCTGTGTTCAGTGACCTAATGGAGCTGGTTCATTGGTAGAGTCAGGTTAGAGTTGTTGCAGATTAAAGCCAAAGGACCGGGCAGGTGTGTTCATGATATGACCGAGGGGAGTTGAGAGAGCATGCTATATCAGCTAGAGGGTCAATGTATCTTGTTCGAGCAGTTTGGTTGTCATAGTTGTTGACACCAAGTCCCAGTTGTAATCTTGTATCAGTGGATATATGAGGGCCATTATCCCTGGTATAGGAGCCCTAGACCGTTGTATTATCAATTTGTTAATATAACAAAGTTGGGCAGTTAAAATTTGTAAAAAGTTGTGTATATTTGTGCACATATTGATTTACTGTTGTTTATATATCGTTGTGCAAAGTAATTTGTTGTGACATTTGGATTGATAGCATCAAAGATTCTAAGATCCTAACCTAGACTCAAGTGTCATGGAAAAAATGCTGGAAAATTATAAAGGCAAAAGATTTTCTCATCTTGATAATTACTTGTGATTTCTTTATCATATTATTATATTCTTTAAGTTTTTCTTTTATCTTTTTACATCAAGCAACTACCAAAATATGAACATGAAGATCAAGGACATAAGATGTAGAATCTTAGCCAGGGAAAAATTCCTCTACGAGAGGAAAACCCAAAAATCTCTTTTCTCCAAGAACCAAATCAAATAAGACAACCAAGACCCTTTGACCAATACTTTCCTCCATCCATAAAGTTAACCTCCTTGTGTGATCAATCAACCTTACAAGTCAACACAAGTCTTCTCCTTAGAAACAAGTCAACCATCGTGTCGGCTTCCTCTGCAATTCTGAAGTTCATACTGCACCTTCAATCTTGTGATCTTTATTGATTTATTACAGATGTTTTTCTTCACATGTGACAGTGTAAGTACAAATTTACTTCTTTACTTGGTCTCCTTACTTCATGTAATGAGTAGTCCTTATCTAATAGGATTTTTCGCACTTCTTCTTGTCTTTACAACTATAGATTGAATCTCCTTTTTCATACTTGAAAATTAGTTCGAGTTCATTTGCTATATATAGTGGTTGGAGGCTATTCTTTGAGGCTTGCATGAGCAATAGGCAAGCCGACTTGATGGTCGAGGAATATATGACTCAATTACATCAAAATAATTTCATTTCTTTGATACAAAGTGCCCAATAAGGGTCTAGACTCATCACTCAACCCTAGAATCCTTCAATGGAGGCTTTGGCCAAGAAATAAAAATAATAAAGCATGAAATCCATGCTAATAAATAATTTTTCTTTTATAATAAATTCTCTTTTTCTTTCTTTTGACAAGTACATTGCATCATGACTCAAATACAATTATGAAGACCGATACTAGTTACATTTTTCAACAAAAACAACATCAAGGAGAGGGAGAATGAAATGATTGAGAGGGAAAGGTGCCTTGAAATTCCTTCTAATAATAATATCATAGTATCATAAGGATAATAATAGAAGTAATGATAATATTGATGATTAAATCAAAATTGAACTATTAAGGTTGAATAATGATAATTTAAGTGATTTTCCATTAACTATACTTGATTACCAAATGGTACAAGGTGCTTTACTACTTTTAGAAAGTCATGCTTGAGATGCCGGACATGACCTTCTAATTTTAGAAAGTCACTCCCGAATTTTTAGAAATGAAATTTTATTTACGAAAATCCATCCTTGAGCTGCCAATTTTCAACACTCTCTCTCAGCAAGGGAGGAATTTCTTTTTGTAACAAAGATCTTTGCTTTCTTTGCTGATCTCTCCTCTGGAACAATGATGTCATAATCTAATGAAGAAAAATCATCATAGGGGAGATTCATTTATCACCCTATATCCACAGATCTTTCCACCTTGACACAGACATGGGGGGATTACCACTTGTCAACACATGACAAAGATTGCACACAACCAAGATTTTCCTCAAGAGTTAAGTGGTATAACACCTGCATCCACAGTCTTTGGAGGGATTACCACTTGTTAACACATGACAAGGATCGCGCACAACCAAGTGCCATCTCTGCTTGGGGGGATTACCACTTGTCAATACATGACAAGGATCACGCAAAACCAAGCTACACCCATTGGCCAAATGGGTGGAAATCCCAACAAGCCCAACTTGTTGGTAGGATGCATACTGGGGTATACTCTTGGCAAGTCCTAGACTTGATGGTAAGGGGGATTACCACTTGTCAACACAAGACAGTGATCATGCTCAACCTATAGTTAAGAGTTCCCTCAACCCCAGGAGCTCTACTGGCTCCATTCCCAACTTGTGAGCTCAAACAAGAGGGGAGAGCATAGTTCAATGTTCTTTGATCATCCATGACTGCCCCCACCAGGAAGGGTCACATCTGTCAGTCCAAGTTGTTCTCTGAATACAAAGAACTTTCCTTTCGGCAAAGGCTTGGTAAGTATGTCAGCTATCTGATCATCAGTTGCAATATGATGGAACCTCACTACTCCTCTCTACACCATATCTTGAATATAGTGATATTTGATCTCATTATGCTTGGACTTGTAATGGAACATAGGATTTTCTGCAAAGTCGAATCCCACTCTTATTGTCACAATATATTACTGTCGTATCTAGTACATGCTCAAACAACTCTCTAAAGAGCTTACTCAACGATACTTCCTCACAACCATCCATGTTAGTAGCAATGTACTTGGCTTCAACTGTGCTAAGGGCTACAAACCTCTGTTTTCTGCTCATCCAAGATATCATGGCAGATCCCAAGAAAAAGCAACATCTAGACGTGCTCTTCCTTGTCAGCAAAGTTACCTGCCCAATCAACATCAGAGTACCCATGTAGTCTTACATCTTTGGTAGTGTATCTCAATCTAAGATTTATGGTCATGTTGCACAGTTTTTGTCAAAATTCCAAGGAGGCAAAAGTACACATTTTTTCAATAGGATTGGATCATCTATCAACAGTTTATGTGTCATTGTGAACCCATTCTGCAAGTTATATAATGTAAATGATGCTTGCAAGACCATGATTGTATGTAACAACTTAGGTAAGCCTATTGTTTTGGCAAGAGTTTCACTCTAGGCGGTTTTTCGTGTCACTACTCATTTGTGTTTCTAAACACGGATGGTCAACAATGTTTTTCACTCCAACCTCACCTCAAAGCTAGGGTGGAACTCTTCGTCAAAGTCTTAGGGGAGTTTTAGCGTTCTAGTCAAGTCTTATGTAAAAGTGATTTGGGAATAATTTAAGTTAGTTGTCTAAATTATTTTATTACAAATCACTTGGTCTATCAGATCATGTTGTGTCCCAGATTGGGTATGTAATTTGAGAGTCTAAGTCGAACGGGTTTTCTCCCTTTGAGGGTTGAATCATAAAAAATCTTATGTAAAAAATATTTTAATGGATGGTCCTTCATACTTAGACACCATGGTTAAAATATTAAAGGGTGGAAAAAACATCAAATCCCCTCAAGTGTCAATTAATTAATTTTTCTGGCAAAAATAATTAAAATCTTAAGGCAGAAATTTAATTTATTACAATCAAAATTAAAAGTCTAGAGAAATTAAATCTCCAAGTGGAATAATTCGTGGGTAGCAAAATAATTAATTTTTGGAGGTTCTCCTCCAAAGGGATATTGGATATTTCAAGAAAAGTTGGACCCTTGGACCTTGGTGGTGTTAAGAAATCTAGGGCATAGTAAATATGTGATTCCTCTTCTATTAGTAACTATTGTGATTTTTTACTTCTTTAGGTTAGGATCTTCTTATACCTAGTTTATCAGTGTTCTTCTTCATCAAACAACTACCAATACATAAACCATAAAGAGACAAAAGACACAAAATATCGGCTATCAGCCAGGGCCAAAACCTCTCTCTTTGAAAGGAAAACCCGAACAAATTCTTCTTATAGAGATTTCAATTGACAAATACCAAGACCAAGATCAAGTATATTTTTTTTAGCCTTAAATTCTCCTTTCTTCTATCTAGCTTTGATATCAGCGTTCGAATCTTCTGGTGGTTCTACTACCTCACCTTCAACATATTCTAATACATCATGTTCCTCAAGAGTAATATCCAATCTTGCTTCCCATGGACCAAAATTCAAAACATCATTCAATTTCTCTTCATTCTTGAAGTAAGAAGAAGACATCTTGATCTAGTCAAACTGATTTCAGCAACAAGTAGAAGGAGAAACAAGTGATGTTTCAATAGTAAATTGAGGCAACAAGTGATATTTCAGTAGTAAATAAGAGTAGCAAGTGATATTTCTGCAAAACATAGGAGCAACAAGTGATATTTCAGCAAAACATAGGAGCAACAAGTGATATTTCAATAGTAAATAGAAGGGGCAACAAGTGATATTTCAACATAAAATAGGAGCAACAAGTGATATTTTAGCAGAAAATAGGAGTGACAACTCTTATCTTCTTGGGTTTGTCTTCACCAAAGCTCTGATACCATGTTGAAAATCAGAGGTTCTATGTTGTAACAATCACTTATTACAAAATTTCTTTATGCTTCAATATTAGTTAAGCAATTTAGATAGAACATAAACCAAATGCACAATAGAAGATAGCCAAGAACATAATGAGACACAAAGAATTTAGGTCCAATGACTGGGGAAAAACCCACAAGGGGAAAACCCAACCAGATTCTTCTTCTATTAGATTGACGACCAAAAGTCGTATACGCAGCGGAAATATTAAAATACGTCGTAGAAAAAGACATGCATTGTAGAATAGAAATTGTAAATTGCATATTGTATAAAAGAATGAATGTAGGATGAGTACAAATGAGAATGAGGGTTCTGTATATATAGCCAGGTAAGTACCCTTTCATGAATAAGCATGTCTTTAAGACATGCCTTTTCATTATTAACTAACTAACCATTAGTTAATTTACTTATTATTTATTAGTATGGTTATTATTTATTATCTATTTTTACATAATTTATGTTCATAACATTGTCTTCCCCTTCAAAAAACTTTGTTTTCAAAGCTTGTTGATGGAAGGGCTCGATCTCTTTTCTAATACAAATGTCTTTGCTTGATCTTTTTTCTGCTACGTATGCCTTCTCGTCTCGGAACAATCATCTTTGTCGATACAAGTTGATACAAATCAAACCATCCTAGATTAACTTTCTATGCAATATTCTAATCACTGGAACTTTGAAATGAATTGTTATTAGTAGATTGAATTGATCTCACTTCAATATTCTTCAGAACCTAAGTTTGTTGTTTATGTTCTGTAGATTGATTAAGGTGTATACTCTTGTGATTCAGATGTAGATAAGAAGTTTTTATTGAACTTTCTTTAACATTTTTATGGAAGTTTCCTAATTTCCTTCTGGGATTGTTGTCGTTGAATTGATTACTAAATCCTTATTTGGAGTGTTCGTCTTTTGAACGGAAACTTCTAAGTACATCTTTACTTCAGTAGGATTTGGATTTGCCTGAACTGTGAGATTAGTGGGATCGACATTTGTTTCTTATTCCTCAACTTGGATTACCACATCTAGCGATTTTGATGCTTCTTTTTCGACAATTTCTTCAAACCTATTTGTCAATGATTTCTTGTCATCCTTAAGTTTTTTAATCTATATGAGTAGATTTTGGTTATAATTTTTGAGACATAAGCATTCCTCATTTTCTGAGTCAACTTTATTTTGGCCTTCAAGCTTCTCGTTTTTTAAACACTTGATTTGTTTTAATAATTTTTTGTTAAGGTCTTTTAAGCATAAATTCTCCTTTTCTTTCTTTAGCAGATTTCCGTTGAATTTTTTGTCAAAACTTTCTTTTCTTGTTTTAATTTGTGATTCTTAGATTTACATTTTCTTACTTGCGTAAGTAGTTTTTTATTACGCTCCTTGAAACACGAATTTTCTTTATTTTTGTTGGATATGACTTCTTCAAGTTCTTTTTGCTTTCCTGATACTATTTCTGGAATCTCTTGTAACATTAGTTTCGAAATATCTTTAAGATCTTTTGATGAAGGTATTATCAGTTTTGATTTTGTTGTCATGTCTTGGAGCATCACAATCTTCCTCTTGTAAGGGAACATCAAGATTTTTTTTATTTTATTTTTTATTTTTTTTATTTAATTTTTTTTTTTTCCCTATGTTTAAAATGAACTTACTTAATTCTTTGAACCAAGGTCAACTGAGAATTATGTCAACCTCTTCATCAAACATAGTTACGACACTAAATTGAGATGTGTACGTATAATGATCAATTTTCACTTGTAAATCATTAATATCATATTCTTTGTTGCCAAAAATATATGTTCTTTCTCCTATGTTTGAGTCTGAAATTAATAGTTGATTTGTCATTTTAACATTGATGTAATTTTCCTCGTGGCTTGTACTAATAGCGATATTATTTTTTTTCCCTTGGATAGGCTCTTTTAATGTAATTAACTTGTGATGTGTGATTAAAACACCTTTATAAGAAAATTGTCTTTCCTTCGTCATTTTAGAAGTAGGCTCCATTCATTTTTTTCTTTAAAATAAGTGCCCTTTTATTTGATGAACTTGAAGACTTTTATAAATTCCTTTGACTTTTATGTTCCTCAATTATATATTTTTTCCCACTTTAAAATAAATTAAAATAGCTCCACTATTTAAATAAACTGCACCTTATATTTATTATAATGCTTTTAAAAAGTATTTTTTTTTGTTATAACTTGTTATCCTTATGTCTTTTTATAATTCTAGATTTAACCCTTTATACACTTTAATATATGGATCTTTTAAGTAACCTTCGATAATAATACCTGTTTCCTTCTTACATATTTTGGCATGTATATATATGTATTATAACATTGAAAGGAAAATAATGAAAAATCAATTTGGTAGTCTCAGTTTTGGGACCCGGGGAAATCTACGTGTATTTGTTTTATATTCTCATCATTGTTTATATTTTATTTTTAAGAATTTTTCTGTAGGTAATTTTTGTACAAGATTAAAACCTACATTTGGTGTCAAAGTTGGTTTGGCTTCGAGGGGAAGCCTTAGTGAAGGGTTTTTCTTAGGCGTTGTAGTTTTATGACTTTAAAATTTTCTTTAAATACTTTTTTATAATATAAAACTTTCTTTATATATTTTTTATTTATAATCTTTTTTCTTTTCATTTCGAAAAGTTACAACCCTAGTGAAACATGACTATTCACTTCTTTGGGGTATAATATAAAATATATATCCACTTATGTGCCTTTGACTCGGTTAATTTTCTCTACATAAAAAGTAAAACTTATCATTCACATAAAGAGTTTTTGTATTCCTCTATATAATGGTCAAAGCCCTGAATGATGAAACAAAGAAACTCCAACTTTGTGTAGCGAAGCGCTTCAATTGTGACGACAACAAGATAGACAAAGGAATAATGACCAACGGTCAGATCGGACATGGTTCTGATACCAACGTAATGACCAAAACTTGTTTACGCAGCAGAAATATTAAAATACTTCGTAGACAAAGACATTCATTGTAGGATAAAATTTGTAAATTGTATATTGTATAAAAGAATGAATGTAGGATGAGTACAAATGAGAATGACGGTCCTGTATATATAACTAGGTAAGTACCCTTTCATGTCTCTAAGACATGCCTTTTCATTATTAACTAACTGACCATTAGTTAATTTACTTATTATTTATTATTATATTTATATTATTATGGTTATTATGGTCATTATTATTTATTATCTATTTTTACATAATTTATATTCATAACACAATTGTTCAGTAGAAATACTAAGTACAATGATAGATCAAAAGAATGGGTAAATTCACTCAAATTGGAACAAGCTGTAGCATGAAGATCACTGGTAGCAACAATTGATGCAAACATTGAATCAACCTTCAAGTTCTGCACTTACTCCCCAATTCTCTGTCTCAAGTTTAAATCCTTTTTTCACATTGCACAGTCATGGGGGGAGAAAATATGAGCCACATATATAAAGGAAGAGCATGCCTTAGTGTAACTCATATGCCAAATAGGGAAGAGTAACTTAAGCCATTATGGAGAGAGACAATGCATGCCTTCAATGGGGGAATCTTGCATGCTTTGAGGAGGGTAACTCGTGCCCTTTTAGGAAGAGTGACTCATGCCATTAAGGAGAGAGGGTAACGAATGCCATTTGAAGAGAGATATGCATGCCTTTGTAACTTATGCATTTAAGGAGAGTGTAACATATGCATTAAAGAGTGCATTAAAGGAATCTTTATGAAATGTCTTAATGATTGTAAAAGAATGTAAAAGGAGTGCAACGAATCCATTAAGAGAGAGAGAGAGAAACATAGTACCTTATAATTCATCAAGGAGAGAGGAGAACAAAACGATTGAGAGGGAAAGGTGCCTTGAAATTTATTTTAATAATAATATCATAGTATCATAAGAATAATAATAAAGGTAATGATAATATTGATGATTAAGTTAAAATTGAACTATTAAGATTGATTAATGATAAGTAATGTGATTTTCTATGGACTATACTTGATTACCAATTCATACAAGGTTATTTACTATTTTTCGAAATTCATGCTTGAGATGCTAGCCATGACTTTTTAATTTTAGAAAGTCACTTGAGAATTGTCAAAAATGAAATTTTATTCAAGAAAATGACTTTCTAATTTTAGAAAGTCATTTGAGAATTGTCATAAAATGAAATTTTATTCAAGAAAATTTATCCTGACATGCCAATTTTCAACCGTAGTCAGGGTGAGCCTAAGAAAACTACGCTTGGCATATTTAGCATTTGTGTGGGTCCATAATAATGAGTGAATGCTCTACTTAGGATATAAAGAATTTAGACAGTACTACCCTTGAATGACTCGTTTTTTTTATTGTTATCATTCTGTTTTATACGCAGAATCTCAATTGCGGGCATGCTGGCATGGTAGCTGTATTTAAATTAGAATGCAGATTATTTTTGCTTTATTAAAATAGAACATGCATGCAATTCTCGATGTTCTTGTAGATAGAGGAAAATTATTTATCCGAGAGTTTCTAAGATGTTGTGTGCTCTCTTCTGGAAGATGATTAGATGTGATATTTAAAGAAAATATCTACTGTAATTTGATTGTAATGGTTCGATTCGATGTTTATGTCATAAACGTTGGCTTAAAGTGTAAAAACAATGGCATTGGCAAATCATCACCATTGTTTAAAAAATTAAATATTGATTGCAGGGAACCCCTCATCACAAACATTATGTGGAGAAATGTTATGACGCAAGTATGTATTCACTTGTCCTTTCGTAGTGAATAAGAAATCCAGTATCGTTTCATAACATAATAGTGAAAAAGATTCAAGTATTCTCTCAGATCATAATAGTTAGTAAAGAGTTTTAAGATGCATTGATGGCTCTTGAAAGCTTGCAGGCTTTGTACCAAGTTACAGTCCTCCTTATACTTACGTTTAAGGGGAGTGACATTTTAAAGCTGAAGCATGATAACACAGGCCATTCAGACACAGTGAGGAACACTGTAATTTTTAATGCCTTTGTCTTTTGCCAAGTAAGTTCGCAAAGTCAATTCTTAATACAGGTTTTACTTGCTTTTTTTTCGTCTTCTTGAAGAATTATCTTTTTCTCGAAATAGATTGTCCAAAAATATTCCATGCTTTTGATTGTTTTTAAATGGCTGCATTAGCAGATATTCAATGAATTCAATTCAAGGAAACCAGATGAGAAGAACATCTTTCGAGGACTATTTCAAAACCATTTGTTCATTGGAATAATAAGCATTACTCTTGTTCTTCAGGTAAGAAGCAACTTAATTTGAAGTTTTAGGTGCTGACAATTGTTCTTTCCTCGTGATTTGCACAATGCATGCTGACTAACCCTTGGTTGGCCGATTGCTCGAAGCTAACTTCGTATGGGGCAGGTATTTGACGTGGTCGTGCCAAACCAAAATCAAATTTTAAAATGACCTAAATACTTGAAACTGAACGAATGTTATGTTGATCTTTGATTGTATTTTATTAATCTTCTAAGCTTTACTAGAATGTTGTATTGATATGCAGGTTTTGATTGTTGAGTTTGCTGGGAAAATTGCATCAACCACTCCCTTGGATTGGAAAAAATGGATTCTCTGTATTGTAATTGGTTTTATAAGGTTTTAAATCTGAACCCTTTGTTTAAGTTTCAATTCATTGGGTATTTCATTGCTTTCATGTCTACTCCAAATCCTGTAGATTAATTGATTTTAAATAATAAAGTTTGTGTAAATTTGTGGGACAGTTGGCCGTTAGCGGCCATTGTAAAATTCATTCCTGTACCTGAAAAGCATTTCTTTGATTACTTCAGTCGTAAGAAATTTTCTTCAGGTAACTCATTACGCTGGCCTAGATCAGTTGTATCATTCTCTGATAATAAAATTCTCGTAATTTCACTCGCTGATGTTCTGTATAGATTGCTTGATTAAAATAAATATATTTTAGGCAGAAGCCTGAATGACTGTTTAATGATCTTTTCTGGCAGAACACATGTCAATTTCCCGCGGAAGCGTTGAACTGCATAGACAACAAAGTCGTCATGTTGAAATACTATGAGAACACTTCATTAATAAATTTTGCGTGGATATTACCTCGGGCTTAAACAATGAAGTGCACTCCCAAAATGAGGCCGATGGATCTGACAAAACGATTATACATTTTGATTGCAACTTCTAGATATACTTTGGAGATGCCAGCTTTTCTTGTATAGATGAAAGCAGATAAGTTCTATGGATGGACGAGCAAAAACCTGTTTGCAGAATGGTCCGAATGTATTGTACTAAAATTGTGTACTTTTAGATACTCCGGCTTCTATTTTTTGATAGTTCATGCAAAGCTATAATTTGTCAGTGCTGCTGTTGGCTTTATTGTCACCATTTTTGCACAAACAATTATTCCTGCATTTTTGTGGGGATCATTTTTTTGTCCAAATCCCGCTTCTCAACATTGAATAAGATAAAATCTTATTATTGCAGCGACATTTGCGCTTTCTATTCTGGGAAGCGAGATTTTTCTTTTAGATTCATTTTCTTTGGCAAAATATGTCAGAGAAAACATATCTTTTCAAAAAGCTTGAATTATACACATTTAAGCGTTCAACACTTTTTCCTATGCTCTAACCGTCAGTTATCTTCTTTCCCTGCAAAACATTTCATCTTATGTTGTTGTATGGTCTCCAGCTTGAGCCCAAAGAGATTGACTGCACTTATCACGTAATATTAATTTTGGTACTTTTATGGGTGATAAATGGTAATAGGCATTATCATATTCATAATAATAATGTCAATCAGTGGATTTGTTGGAAATAATAATCCCAACCACCGCAATAAACAACCTGGCAGCAGCCATACTTGTCAGATGTATTTTTGCAGGTTGCGTCTCTGTTTGAAAATCGAAGGATTGAAGTCAGACGTGAACCATTCTGAAATTCAGCAAGGAATTTAAAGCAGTTAATGTACTTTGGTAAATAGATATGTGTGCATAAAAAGAACAGTTACAGTATTTTACTTTGTGTTATTTCGCGTGAAATTTTAGTTTTTACTTGGTGAATGAGCCGCAGCCTCATGTGAATGTATTTTTATGTTTTAGAATATAATACTAAGTTTTTATTGTGTTGCTCCAAACCTACTTTGTCATTTTTGCCGTGAGTAAATATTATTCACAAGTCTCTGAAATAGCTCCGCAGTGCGCAAAATCCAAGTCTGTGAAATAGCTTTGCGGTGCATGAAGGTATCTGCGCGAAATTAGCTCTGCTGTGCGCGAAGCTAGCTAGGCGAAAGTAGCTTCGCGAAAGTCAAAGACCTCTACCCCTATTAAATTTTCTAATTTTTTTTAACATGGTATCAGAGTAGGTTAAATATTTTTAGTGTAAAACCAAGTGTTTTTACTAACAATGAAAATTGTTTTGAGCGCGGATTGTTTTTAGCATATTTACCAGCAGGTAGATTTTTTTTTTTACGCTTAGAAATAGCAACATCAAGCACAAGTGTAACTAATCCTCAAATACCTCAGTTTAATGGCAAAAATTATGATTATTGGGCTATTACAATGAAGCCCCTGTTTTCTTCTCAAGACATTTGGGATTTGGTGGAGAATGGTTTTCAGGAACCAGCAGATGCAGCAACATACAATGCTTTATCTCAACAAAAAAAAGATGTGTTAAGGGACAACAGGAAGAAGGATTCAAAAGCCCTATTTTATATTTTCCAAGCAGTTCATGAAAGTATTTTCCCAAGGGTTGCAATAGCAATGAAGTCCAAACAAGCATGGGACACCCTTCAGACAGCCTACCAAGGCATGGCAAAAGTCAAGACAGCATGGGACACCCTTCAGACAGCCTACCAAGGCATGAAAAAAGTCAAGACAGCGAAGCTGCAAATGTTGAGGAGAGATTTTGAAACACTTTGTATGAAAGAATCTGAAAATTATACTCATTCTCTACACATGTAAGTGGGTTGGTTACTTAAATCAGGTCTCATAGTGAGACACTTGAGGAAAGAAGAATAGTTGAGAAAGTTTTGAAAAGTTTGCCTGCAAGGTTTGAGACCATTGTTGTGGCCATAGAAAAGATAAAGGATGTTTCACAGTTCTCAGTGGATGAGCTTAATGCATCACTAATTTCTCATGAACATAGACTGAATAGAGCAACAAGCTTCTCATTGGAGCATGCCTTCAAGACACAAGTATCATTTGGTCAAGGTCGAGGCAGAGGAAGATCATATGCTAGAGGAAGAGGAAGAAGCCCACACAGAGGTGGAAGAAACAGCCCTTCAAGCTCAAATGGGTGGAAGAAACAGCCCTTCAAGCTCAAATGGAAGAGGTAGCAATCAAAATGCAAGTGAAGGCCCAAGCAAAAATCAAGCACAAGGTGAGGTATGATAAATCTCAAGTTCAATGTCATTACTATAAAAAGTATGGTCATTATGCAAATGAGTGTAGAAAAAAACAATATGACATTATTAATAAACCAAGTGTAAATTTCACAAGAGAAAATCAAAACCATTATAGCATGTTTTTAGCTTGTAATGTAGCACAAGAAAAACATAGTGATAAATGGTATCTAGATTCAGGGTGTAGCAACCACATGTCAGGAAACATAGAAATATTTTCTACTCTAGAAGAAAGTGTGAAATCTGAAGTGACATTAGGGATTGATAGCAAAGTCCCTGTCATGGGAAAAAGGAAGAGTTAATATCCTAACAAAGAAGGGGGAGAAGAAATCATCTTAGATGTTTACTTTGTCCCTGGTCTGAAACATAATCTTATGAGAGTTGGACAGCTCATGCAGAAAGACTACAATGTTTTCTTTAAAAATGATGTGTGCACAATTTTGGATAGGCCTCTAAGCAAACAACCGATTGCAAAGGTTCAGATGACAAACAATAGAATGTTTCCCCTAAAAATAATATCAAATTTGCAGAAAGAAGGTGCAGAAGCACAACTATCGATGAACTCACAAGAAGATGGAAGAAAGGAGGCAGTTGTCACACAAGGCAGAGGTGAAAGGTGAAAATTGGTTATGGCATTTGAGATTTGGACATCTCAACTTTGGAGGTTTGAATTTGCCGGAAGGAAAGGCATGGTGAAGGAACTGCCACTCACAGAAAAACCAGACAGCATATGTGAAGGATGTATCTTGGGCAAGCAACATAGAGAGACATTTCCAGCAGGAAAGTCAGTGAGGGTAAAGACACCTTTAGATATTGTCCACTCAGATTTATGTGGACCAATGCAGACACCATCAATTGGTGGCAGTCACTATGTATTGACCTTCATAGATGACTACATAAGAAAGACATGGGTGTTTCTCCTAAAACAGAAAAATGAATTGTTTGAGCGCTTTTGCCAATACAAGGCTCTTGTTGAAAAGCAAAGTGGACACTACATCAAATTCCTTATGACTGATAGAGGTGGAGAATACATCTCAAATGACTTCCTTCGATTTTGCAGGGAGCATGGAATTCACAAGCAATTTACCACAAGATATACACCGCAGCGAATTGGTGTGGCAGAAAGGAAGAATAGGACCATTATGGAGATGGCAAGGAGTATGTTGAAGCCAAAGCATTTGCCAAATGACTATTGGGCTAAAGCTATCGCTTGTGCAGCATATATCTTGAATAGATGTCCAACCAAAAGCGTCCAGAACATTGTTCCTGAAGAGGCATGGAGTGGAAGAAAACAAAATGTCACTCACATGAGAATTTTTGGATGTGTGGTGTATGCACATGTCCCGGATGAGTTAAGGAAGAAGTTGGATAGCAAGGGGGAGAAATGTATATTTATTGGATACAGTGATGAATCCAAGGCATATAAGCTCTACAATCCATCAACCAAGAAGGTCATAATCAGCAGAGATGTGCAGTTCATAGAAGAGGAAGCATGGGATGAAAGTTTAAAGAAGACAATCAATGTCAAAGCATATATACCACATGAGGACAGAGAGGAATTAACAACAGCAAGTAATTCCTCAACACTGACTCCCTCTACTCCTATTCAAGCATAGCAAAGCAGACATCAAGCAATGCCATCAACAAATAATAGAACAGTTTCGTGCAGCCAAGCAAGTGCTTCTCCAAGCACATCGCGAAGTGTGACACCAAGTGACATGTCAAACCCATCTTCAACAAGCACAAGAAGACCAAAGTTCAGAAATCTAAATGAAATTTATGAGCAAGATGAAGTTGATAGTGGCACAGGTCTGAATCCCTTATTTGCATTATTTTGTCATGTAGATGACCCAATCCACTTTGAAGATGCAGTTAAAGAAGAAAAATGGGTTGTGGCAATGGAGGAAGAAATAGAAGCAATAGAAATGAATGACACATGGGAGTTAGTGAGCCTTATGAAAGGAAAACATGTTATTGGAGTGAAGTGGGTCTATAAGACCAAAAGCAACATTGAGGGAAAGATTGAAAGGCACAAAGCAAGGTTAGTTGTCAAAGGATACAAGCAACAACATAGAAGAGATTACGTGGAGACGTTCGCGCCAGTCGCGTGGATAGAGACAGTGTGTGCAGTTGTGGCGATTTCCGCGCAACATAAATGGACAGTGTATTAGATGGACGTAAAATCAACGTTCTTGAATGAGTGCTGAAAGAGGAAGTGTATCTCTTGCAACCGCCTGGTTACGAGATTGAAGGCCAAAAAGATAGTATATCGGTTGAGGAAAGCTCTTTATGGGTTGAAGCAAGCACCACGCGCATGGTACAACAGGTTAGATGCTTACTTGTTGGACAATGGTTTCGACAAATGTGACGGTGAACCTACTCTCTACATCAAAGAGAGCGAAGGTAAGATTCTCATTGTCGTCTTATATGTAGATGATTTGATTTTTTCAGGCAGTGATGATTTCCTCATCGCTGATTTCAAACAAGTCATGAAGAGTGAATTTGAAATGATTGACTTGGGATTGTTAAGATATTTTTTGGGCATAGAAGTGAAGCAACAAAAAAAATGGCTTTTTTATCTTTCAAGCAAAGTATGTGGTAGAAATTTTGGAGAGGTTTAAAATGCAGAATAGCAAGTCCGCACCAACTCCAACTGTAATAGGGTTGAAGTTGAGCAAAGAAGATTGCAGCAACAATCTCAATCCAACATTATACAAAAATATGATAGGCAGCTTGATGTATTTGACCGCCACTAGATTGGATATAATGTATGTAGTAAGTTTAGTGTCAAGGTTCATGGAGACACCCAAGGAGACACATTTGCAAGCAGGGAAAAGGATTCTGAGGTATGTTAATGGGACAAAACAATATGGTGTTTTGTACACAACAACAAGTGATTTCAGGCTGGTTGGTTACACTGACAGTGATTGGGCAGGTAGTGTCGATGACAGAAAGAGCACGTCAGGATATGTTTTGCATTTGGGTTCCAGAGCCATTTCATGGGCCTCCAAGAAGCAGCCAATAGTGTCATTGTCAACAATAGAAGCTGAATATGTCGCAACAACAACACCGACGTGTCATGAAGTTTGGATGAGAAAGATGTTGAGGGATCTTCGTCATGACCAAGAGAGCACGACAACTATTTTCTGCAACAACACCTCAGCAATTGCATTGTCAAAGAATTTTGTCTTCCCCAAGAGGACCAAGCATATTGATGCTAAATATCATTTTATTAGAGCGTTGATTAACAATGATGAAATTGTATTGCAGCATTGCAGGTCACAGGAAAAATTCGCTGACATCTTCACAAAGCCATTGACATGTGAAAGTTTGTTTATCTCAGAAACTGTTTGGGAATTGTAAATGGCGACAATTGTGATTAAGGGGGAGTGTTGGAAATAATAGACCCAACCATCGCAATAAATACCCTGACAACAACCATACTCGTGAGACGTATTTTTGCAGGTTGCGTCTTTGTTTGAAGATCGAAGGACTGAAACCAGACGTGAACCATTCTGAAACTCAGCAAGGAATTTAAAGCAGTCAATGTACTTTGGTAAATAGATATGGGCAAGCATTAGGAATTTAAAGCAGTCAATGTACTTTGGTAAATAGATATGGGCAAGCATTCATTCAACGACTATTGCCCACACTCCAGAAACACTTTCACGATTTTGATCACACTCAAAAACATCATATTAATTTAGCTCTGGCATGAATTAAATGTAAAATTTTATGTTGAGTTATATATAAATGTAAAAGTCATTTTGTAATAGGTTAGAGAGTAAGAGGTTAAAAAAAGGGAGCCCCAGGAGAAAATGGTGGAGCAAATTTTGGTGGGCGCGTGAAAACAACAGTTAGAGTATTTTACTGTGTTATTCCACGTGAAATTTTAGTTTTTACTTAGTGAATGACCCGCAGCCTCATGTGAACGTATTTTCATGTTTTAGAATATAATACTAAGTTTTTATTGTGTTGCGCTAAACCTACTTTATCATTTTTGCCGTGAGTAAATAGAGTATTTTACTGTGTTATTCCACGTGAAATTTTAGTTTTTACTTAGTGAATGACCCGCAGCCTCATGTGAACGTATTTTCATGTTTTAGAATATAATACTAAGTTTTTATTGTGTTGCGCTAAACCTACTTTATCATTTTTGCCGTGAGTAAATATTATTCATAAGTCTCTGAAATAGCTCCACAGTGTGTGAAATCCAAGTCTATGAAATAGCTTTGCGGTGCGCAAAAACAGCTCCACTGTGAGCGAAGCTAGCTGCACGAAAATAAGTAGCTTAGCGAAAATCAATGACCTCTGCCCCCTCCGTGAAAATTAAATTTCCTAATTTTTTTTTAACAGGATTAGCATTATTCAATGAGCACCTAGTGCATTATTAAGATACATGCTGAAATTTTCTCGTCACAAGTCAAAACTGAAGTAATACTTGCCCACTTGCAGCCTCAATGACAACATGAAGCATTTTACTTGGTATGTTTAGAGATATCGTTATGTCCTCAATAGTTCGGTTTTTGTCTCTTTATTATGCCTGCCCTGCCGAAAGTCATGGTAGATAGCGATTGATATCGCTTTGACTTTTCAAATGCTTTAATCAAAATTTTATAAAAAACGCAAATATTTAATTAATTTTTTGTTACGATTTCATTGGTTATTCATCTTTGGGGCCTTATTGCAGACCCCAAATTCGTTTGCTTTAAAAACTTAGGATATTTAAAGTTTTGGCTTAAAACTCACAGTAGTTTTGAACCATGTTTCAAGGTTTAGCCAAAGTTTTTTTAACTAAAAGTGTAAATAAAAACTTAGGATATCCAAAGTTCTGGCTTAAAAACTCTCAGTGGTTTTCAAGCATGTTTCAAGGTTTAACCAAAGTTTTTAGCCAAAAGTGTAAATGGATGTTGAAACGTTTTCTATTTATAATTTATCCAAAGTTTATAGAGACTTTATTGCAGATACTTTTCGTATGTTTAGAATTTAAAACCAAAGTTTGTTGGGACTTTATCCATGCCATCTGCCGTGTGGTTGTAGGCATGTTAACATGTGGTTTTCTACATGTTTCCCTATGGCTGCTTGCATGTCTGGCTCACATTGTATATCGCGATGCATACCTGAAACCAACAATGTATTTTAATTTCTAAAACCATACCAATACCAATAATATATTTGGATTCCGAAAAGCATACCAATAAGAAATGCAGACAATCCTGACAATCCTAATTTTATGAGTTACCTTGTATCATAGTGAGGATCTAAGAAGCGCTTGATGAAGGATGTTGAGCAGATTGGGATCGAAAGCCAGCATCTTCGCAAGTTTACGACCCAGGTGAACATGCATCTGAGCAAGCCTCTTTACTTTTTCTTGTCCCAATCTTGTAGTCAACCAATTTCTCTGTTATATGTCAAACTTATAAATAGGGTAACTAAGTTGAAATCATACCTCAATACCAGGCCAGGGAGTAGTTCAATCTCTCCTTGGTGCCGTCTAAGGCGACATGGCCAAGGACCGGGGCCAAACACATTCAAAGCGGCATGCTCACTTTTCATTTGGTAGAGCGTCTTTCAACCTTTATTCAATTCTTTTGGTAGAGTGTGTTTCAACCTTTATTCAATTCCTTTCGAAATCAAAATCAATTGAAAATAACAACAGAGGCAAGGCACCAAAAGAAGTAAAGTTAGTGGATACCTTTCAACGCCCACTTCCCTACCAAATGCTCTTACATAAAGGCGCCATATTATGAAGTGGGATTCGACACCCAATAATTCACTATCATGAGAAGGAATAAAGGCCCCATATTATGAAGTGGGATTCGACACCCAATAATTCACTAGCATGAGAAGGAGCAGGGTGACCCATGCAACACTCAGTAGCCATTTTCAATAGCTAAGCCACGCTAACGATTGTTTATAGGGGATCTTTTTATCTTACTGCTACTGGTTATTTTCAATATAACACTTTATTTTGTTTCCATAGAAATCTAAATGCCTGACATAGGGTGTGCGCTTGTAAAACACATGGTTGCAATTAATTTAATTTTTTTTTAACATTTAATATTTTATATTTTATATATTATTAAATTTTTAATTCTAATATTTAAAGGAATTGTGATTTTTTGGATTCTCCGGTGTTGGAATTTGGTGGAAAAATTTGAGGTGAAATTTTGATTTGTGTTATTTAAACTAGTTTTTTGACTTTATATATGGATTTAGCACTCTGCAAAACTTGTAGGACATTTCGATTACACAGGATAACCTATCAAGCCTGTGGTTTCAATAAATTGCTGCAGGATTTTAGAAAAATTAGGCAAGAAAAACCTACTTTAATCGCACTAAAGACAACTCCATATTTAAATTGGTATAGATTTATTTTAAATATAGATTAAATTTGTTGAGAGGTGTTTTATGTGAAAATCACATCAAAATTCATTTGTCCACATAATAATAATAATATAATAAGATTTTGTATAGTTTATGTAGTTTTAAAATAAAGTGTATATTTTATGTAGTTTTATAATATATATTTTGATAATTTAGTAGTTTTATAATAAAAGAGTATATTTTATATTTTATGTAGTTTAAAATAATAATAATATAAGTCTATGTAGTTTTAAAATAAAGAGTATATTAATTAGTTCTTAGTTTAGGCTTTTTTTAGTTAAATACAAGTGGTAATATTTAATTAAAAATGGAAATAAATATGTCTAACAAAAACTAATTAACTAATTAATTTTCCTTTCCCTATCTATTGGTCCAGGCTGGTTGCCCCGTCCAATGTAGTCGTTTCTTTGCTCAAGTCAAATGTTGTTGTTTCTTTCTAGTAGTTGAATGATTTGCTCTCTTTATTTAACCTACAACCATGATCTCGTTCTTCGTCTTGTCCTCATGATGAACCAATAAGTGATGAACCACACTTATTGGTTCGAAATGGGTCGACAAATGAATTTTGATGTGATTTTCATTGAAAACACTTCTCAATAAACTTGATATGGATAAGAAAAGCCTAAATTCAACAAATAGATTAAATTTCTTAATATATAATTTAATTTATTTATAAATTTGTAGCAATTATTAAAAATAATAATCATAAAAAAAAAACCAATGTAGATTAATATTATTATATATAAGTACTTTATATGTGTATTAAAAAAAATTACATAGTAACAATCTTAAATCTAAATGAAGATGAAATTTTAAATTACTTTATTTTTTTAAATGTATCACATGAATATTTATTATATGGGCATTACCAATTATTTATTAGTAGACTGTTGTTTGTTTGTATTTTTTTTAATAATTGTGTAATTAAAAATGGAGTTGTTTTAGTGACTTTTTGGACTTTCCCCTGTGGCCAAAAAAAATTGAGGTGCAAAATTTGATTTTGTTATTTAAATTGGTTTTTTTTACTATATCTATGGGTTCAACCCCTGAAAACCTTGGACACTTGGATTGTGCAGGGTTAACACCATTAACTTGTGATTTCAATAAATTCATGTTGGATTTTAAAGAAATTAGGCCAGAAAAACCCACAAGAAAAACTTCCAAAAAACGGCCCTAAACACAACTCAATTTAAAATAGAGTTGACTTGTATTCTTTTTAATTTTTGAATATAACTTTATGTTTATTTAATTAGTAGTTTTTGAAAGAAGAGTAAGTGATAAATTAAATAAATTAAATAAATTTCATATTAAATTATTATTATTTTGTTAGTAGAGGAATTGGCAAGTTGGCCGGCTTTGCTTCTTCCAAGTTGGACGGATTTGCATCTCAAGTCTCTTAGTACATAACACTTCATTTTCATGACACTTTCCAATTAAGCTGTCTCTTGAAGCTATCATAGAAAATAATTGATTAAAAATTTTAAATCAATATTTAAATGAAAAATTAATTAAATGAATATTATATGAAAATAAATGAAGTTTTAATTAAGATAGCAATAAAATTTATTATCAAGTATTATATTAAAAATTCTTAGTTTAATAATAAATGATTTTTGTATGGATAGAAATTTATATTTTGAAAATGAAAGTAAATTAATTGTGCTTAGAGGCGTTTTCCAACCCAGTATGGAAGAGAAGTTGTAATGTCATGTACTATTATGTAAATATTTTGATTTAGTCAAATTACATAAAAATAGAAACAAAAATAAAATTCTTTTTTAAAATAAAATTGAGGTAAAATAGTCAATCTATAATTGGTAGGTTTTCTCTCAGTTTTAACAACTCATGGTTTTGTCAATTACACACATACACACATATATATCAAGCAGCATCTAGCCAGATCAAATCTCCTTAGGTGCAAAACTCTTTGAGTGAAGAGATTTGGTCCCTCTGGACACTTGTACTTGGTAGATCCTAAGTTAAGATGGATCTAGGCTGATTTTATTTTAAAGAGAGTGGTATGAATCAAGTTAATAAATTAATTTAAACTAAATGAGTGCAATCATATAAATTAAAATAAGCATAAATATATAATAAGAATCAAAACACATACTTCATTATATGTCTCAAGTTGCTAAAATTAAAAAAATCATAAAAACTAAGTAAATTATAACTTTATTATTATTATAAAAATAAATATATACGTTAAACATATATACATTTAAAAAAACACGGAACAAGATTATTAACCATGGAGATTTACCACTACTTTACTCGGGAGATTCTAAATCTATAAATATTCTTTGTTACAACATTATGGGCCAATAACAGTTTATGAATACCACATGCCCAAAAAACCATAACTCCCTTCATATGGCATTTGTTTATATGAAAATCTTTTAATTAATTAATTTAATTAAATGAGAAAAATAGCATAACTACTTTGGAGGTAAATTTCATCTTTTGATTTGTGTATACTACTATGAAAATTCTAGAATAATTCATGGAGGTTAAATCCTTATATTCCATTTCATTATTATTGATAATTAAATTAAAATTGTGAAAGCCCTATTGCAAAATAAACATGCCTATCAACGTAAATATTAAACTGAATTATGTGAAAGGACAATAGCTTGAGTGGTAGCTAGCAGGTTTAATTCCCCCTCCACTCGGGTTTTATTCCCTAGACACATATTAGCCTATATAGAAAAAATTGAACATGTTGAAAATCATGATATGAAGTGAATAGTGGTAGTCATTGATTCACGAACCATTGTGAATAGTCCTTCGATTCACCATTCACTATTAAACTGAATTGCATTGATTAAAAATTGAAAATAATAAAATTCTATATTTTCATAAGTAAAATAAGGTTTTGTTAAAGAAGAATTAAGATAATACCTCGAAGTCATTGTGACGAAAAGTTATTTCCTCCTCGTTTAGGTTCAAATCCTTTTTTGACATGTTTGCTCTTAGTGAATCGATTGTTAATATGATATATATGATATATTCAAATTTTCTTGATTTGGCTTTGCTCGTTAAAGAATTGAAATGAATGGAAGTGCTCTTGGATCAACAAATGTGCACATGTGATAGAACCATAAGTAGAGCTATTACAGTAGAGGGGCATAACTTCTTACATATCTGCCACAATTAGATTCAATTCTATTCTTTACCCAAATGGATGTCTATTGCCAAGGTCACTAGCACTTTCTTTTCCAATGTCTTGATGAGCACTAAAGCATAGGTATTTATAATGTTCCTTAACCATTAGACTTCATACATAACCAAGTATGTAGAGAATATAATATCACTAGAAAAATACAAGACACAATAAAAAGAAAGTCGTAAAATACACCCTTGTATTAAGGTAATTCAAAGAAAGAAACATTGTTCACTTGCCTCTTAATATGGGGTGAACTTTCATTAAGTAAAGCTCCAAATGAAACAACACAAAAAATATTCCATAGCCTCCTATCTCTTTAAACAGATTCTATGACTTGTGTTGTCATCATTAATTGCTATTAACTACCTAATGGGCCTTGTAATGTAGACCCTTTTACATTAAATAATATCCATTACTAATTAGTGAGCCTTATTCAAAGAGGATTTTCACATACAACAATTAAATAACTTATAAGTAGCTTAAATTATGGAGGTTAAGGTAGTACCTTAACATGTCCTCCCTTTACAAAAACAAAGTTTTCCTCGAGGCTAAATATGAGGAAATTGTTGTAGAATCATGGTTGGATTCCATGTGCCATTTTTTTGTTGAACACATTTATTCTCAATCAATAATTTATTGATTGTGTGTTGGTGCACTTGAATCTTTCTAGTATACAATATTACTTTTGGTTGAAGTAAAATGAGGTTTTCCTCATCAAGTACCGGTAAGCTAGTTTGCACCTACTATATCAATTCCATGGCTTTCTTTAGATAAGACACATGAAATACATGATGAATCTTGGAGCATGTTGGAAGACATATTTGTAAGCCACTTGTCCAATGAATTGGATGACCTCATAATGTTCATAGAACTTTGGTGCTAAGTTTTGAGGTGTTTTGTCTTTTAGTAATATTTGTTTATGGGCTTTAAGGCAAAAAAACACTTGATCCCTTGTTGCAAAATAGTGTATGCATGTTGTTTCATTATATTGAGTACCAAATTTTTCTTTAGTATGCAAAGAATTATTTTTCTAGTTTGGAATGTGTAATCCATTACTTGAACCTTAGAAGTAAATATGAAGTCATTGACAATGGTTTTTGGCTATAAATAACTTCATATGGGTTCATTGTGGTTGCACCATGATAAGATATACTATAACACCATTCTAAAGGGGAAACCATTGTGCCTAATGGTGTGTCTTTTTCAAATGAAAAACATCTAAAATATGTTTATAGCCACTTGTTGACCACTTTGATTTGACTATCTATTTTGGGGGTGATGTATGGTGCTCATTTTCAATTGAGTACCCTTTGGTTCAAACAATTTTTCCACAATTCGTTGGTGAAGGTAGGGTATCGATTCAAGACAATGGAAGTGGGCATGTCGTGTACCTTAAAAATATAATACAAGAATATATGCAACTAAGGAGAGAGTAAATGGGTGTGGTAAAGCACACAAACGAGCATATTTGGAGTGATGATTAACAACCATAATGATGATGGATTTGTTTCCCACCCTTGGAAATAGCACTATAAAATCCATAGAGATATCACAAATACTAATAGTTGACTTCTCTCTCATATCTTATCATTTATTTGCTAACACTAAGCTTAATGATGAACATATTTATAATGACACTCATATTTATGAATTTGTTCATACTTATTGCATTCCACAGTAGTGACAAGTTGTTGTTCAAGAATAACATGTTTATTTTCCTATTTAATCCATTAGCCTTTGCTCCAAACCTTGATTCCATTATGGATAATGCTTCCAAATTACACATTTTGAATGGTCATCTAGAGAAATATGTGATGCATTGTGATAAAGAGGCAAGCTTCTCATTAGCAAAAAATGTTTCCAACATGGACAAGTCATCAATCAAGCTCAAATAGAGTGTTCCAAAGAGAAAGAATTCCCCATTTCCCATGTTAGTCCAAAAAGTATCTAATTTGTATCTTTCCCTATGGTGTCACATGGACACCCTAATCCACAATCTAGTCCATGTGGTCACCTATACCTTGAAGGTTTCTCGAAACAAATTACTACTCCTACAAACATGTATGATCCACAATGTCTCTCATGTCCATATTCTTCTCCCTTTGCCCCTGCCAAATATTTAACTCCAACGTGAAACCATTCGAATAAGTTAAGATTATATATTAGCAATCCCTTAGTTTAGAGTAAGGAGTTAATTATTATAACCCTTTTCATCTCAAACAATAATAGTAAATTTAAAGTTTAATTTGTCAATAATATTGCAATATTTATTTTTGGATCTTGAATTAATTGTGACATATAATGATGATGAACATTATCGTGACCTTAAAATAACTATGATAAGCTCTTACCTTGTCTATCTTCAATGTTGTCTTGAAAACACATCATGTGAAACCATTTAAAATCATTAAAGTAAACAAAGAAACAAATAAACATCTTCACCCTTCCACTCCCACCCTCAAGCTTAAAATAACAGTGATAAGCTCTTACCTTGTCTATCTTCAATGTTGTCTTGAAAACACATTCATGTGAACCACTTTACAATCATTAAAGTAAATAAGAAACAAATAAACATATTCACCCTTCCACTCCCACCCTCAAGTTAAAAAATATAGTATTATGTCAAAATCGTAACCTCCAAAATGTCTTCATACTATGGCTTATTTTTCCATGCTATGTCAATATGTTCAAATTTTGAAATTATTACAATGCTTATATTTATTACATAAATCCAATCATAGAATTGATTTATAAATTAGTATAGATCCATTTTAATTCTGGAACTGTCATGCCTCGAGAGGGATCAAATCTATTGAGGTACACATATTTTTCTTAAGTGCAAAATTTGAGGAAAGGTTTGCACCTTGAGAGAATTGATATCTCTCTGCACTTGATAGATCCAAAGTTAAAATTGAGGAAATGTTTGCATCTTGAGAGATTTAATCTCTCTGCGCTTGATAAACCCGAAGTTAAGATGGATCTAGACTGGTTTTTCAATATCTATGTATTAGGACTTTTATATATTATATGTTATTATTATATTTTATTTATCTCTGGCATGATCACAAAATTAAAGAAAAATTCCTATATGAAATCCCTTTGATTTTTTCTTCAATCTATCATTTTTCAATTTTATTTTATCTTTGTTTTTCTTTATTTTTTCTATGTGGTTCATGCACCCAGAGATCAGTGACTGCTATGTCCATGAAATATTTCTATTGACAGATCCACCCAAAGGGATCACTTTCTGTCAGCTCAACCACATAGCATGACCCCGAGAGTGTTGGGAGATTTGAACACGTAACCTCTTAGCAGAAAAGGGTGCTTTAAAGACAAGAACTCAAAATTAAGCTAACCCTCATGGATAAATACATATCATTATATATATCAATATTTGTTCTTATTCATATATATTTTATTTAATAAAATATTTTTAATTAACAAATATTTGTTTTTATAAATTAATATATCAAAAAGTGTAAACTTAATATTTTCTAATTTTCAACTCTATACTAATTCTTTAAATATTTTAATCAAAACTTTATTTTTTTTAAGAAAATTTGAAATGCAATTTGTAGTCACTGGAAATCACAGATGTAATTTGACCCAAGTTGGGAATGATGATGGTTAGTTTGGTTTTTAAATTCCTACCTTGCTGCTTGATTCCTACCTTGCTGCTTGCATAGTCTAACTTATAGATGAAATAAGTTTTTTCATCCAAATCGACAAAACAATTTCAAGAAAGAAAGTGATTTTTTGTTTTTGTTTTTTTTTTAAAATGCATTTTTGAATGCATAAATGGGTCCAACACCTTTAAAAACCCCATTGAGCACTCAAATTATATAGATTAAACAAGTTAAACTCATGTTTTAAAAAATATCTGTAGGAGTTTTGTTAAAATTAACCAGAAAAAATGTCATGAAAAAGTCGTCATTTCCTCAAGTTTGAATACGCCCTTCCTAATTACACCTTAGATTTAAATCATATATATATTTAACTTTTATTTCATAGTAATTATAATACAAATGAAATTGAGATTTTAATATCACCATAAAACAGACTTTTGCATATTATAAAAACATTTAAAAATATAAAAATGCTTTACCTTAAATCTTCTTTACATATTGGTAACATTCTTCATAAATTAATCATTATCACTTTGAAATAATCATATTAATCATTGATTCAAAACCTCATTATGAGCCTAGATGAGAGGTCCAAAAAAGTAAATAGCCATTACTTATGATTTTTTAGCTAAAGTGAAACAATACACACATGTTAACTAAACCCAAAAACCATTCTAGGAAACTGAACTCTAAATCCTATCCCAAATATGCCCAAAAATATGTGAGAAGAATTTTAAAAGGAGAGTAAAAACATGGTGAATAAAAAATAGTTGATTGCTATCCAATTATTGTTTGCCCAATCCTTTCCCTCTCTACCACCTGTAAACTTTGTGCATTCTGATTGCACTTATTGCTTTTGTCTTTGGCCTGTTTTAATACTTTAAATATAATTTAGAGTGTTTTAACCCTAACTTATAAGTATAAATTATATATTATAATAAACATTTTATATATTAAATAAGATTAATCATAAGATAATTATAAATTATAGAATATTATATTAAGAAATATATTATCCAACATTGATGTTTTAAGCCTAATTTATTGTGCTTTACCTCTAACTAATAGATATAAATCATATTAAAAAAGTTATGTATATTAAATTATATTAACTTTAAGTATAAATTATAAAATAATATATTAAGAAATATATTATTATGTCTGCTTGATGGTTTGGTATGAAATTGTATTGCTTTAATCTTAATCTATAGATATAAATGATATATTATAACAAACATAATATCTATATTATAACAAACATTATGTGTATTAAAATAGATTAATAGTGAGGTGGTTGTAAATTATAAAATATTATATTAAAAATACTAAATTAAAGATATTATAATTTTATTGTAAATAATTTATTTTATTTTTATTTTTATGTAATTTGATCCCGTCAAAGTACCTCTCAACGCAATTAAAAGTACTTTTAGAGAGTCTAACTAAAATGACAATGAAATGAATATAATAATATTTACAAAGGTTACATAAACATGTTACTCCAAAAATAATTTTTAAATGGTATTGTCATTGTCGTAGATTTCTATGTATATATGATTAACTTTTACAAGCTCATAGAAGATGCTGCAAATTTTCCAGGAAAACAATGAAAATTCTGACACGATTTTGGTAAAATCCAACGATTTTATTTGGAAATATTGGTTACAACTATCAAGCTTCAAGATTTTGGCTGCTCCAAGGTTTTTGATGGTGTTGAATCCATTTCCACCATAAAAAAACAAGATTCAAACACTCGTACCATTAAATTTGTTAGAGAAAAATGGTCAGATTCTCGTGGGTTTTAGCTCTCCAAGCAAAATTTCCACCTCAGTTTGTATATTCATGTTGAATGCATCTAAATAATTTGTCAAAAACAAACACACACACACACATATAATGGTTCATGCAATACTAAGTTGAATCTTTTGAATTTAGTGAGCATTGACATATTATTCTTATATATTTTGTAATGTTTTTTGAAATTTTTTGAATTCCACACAATAGAAATTAATAATATAGGATATGTTTAGTCATTTATTTATTGAATTACCCCTATTATTTAACTTTGGATTCTATTGACCAGTAATCTTAAAAAAACACCATTTAAAATAGAAAAAAAAAAGAAAATATCAATTTTAATGAAAAAAGCCTTTCAAAATAATTATAGTAATCAAATTAACTAGATATCAAAATAAAATAATTTAGACACATAATGTTGCACTCACTCCTTTTGAAAAGAAGAGTCAAAATGTATTAATATTTTTTTAAATAATTAAAAAAAAATAGGTAAGCATTAATTTAAAAAGGATTTCCTAATAACATATATTATTCATCAAATAAAATTGTTAAAGTGTATTAATACTTTATTTTTAAATAAAGTCACAAATCAATAATAACATATGTTATCCATTAAATAAAATTGTTAAAGTATATTAATACTTTTTTTTTTAAATAAAGCCACAAATGAATAAATAATAGGTAAGCCCTAACTTAAAAAGGATTTCTTAGTAAGATGTGCTCTCAAAATGTATTAATGCTTTATTTTTAAATAAATCACCAACAAAAAAAATAATACATAAGCATTAATTTAAAAAGGAAAAGGATTTCTCAGTAAAATATGCTTTCAAAATGTATTAATGTTTTATTTTTAAATAAATCACAAACAAATAAATAATAGATAAGTATTAATTTAAAAAAGATTTCCTAATAACATAGGTTATCTGTCACATAGAATAGTTAAAGTTTATTAATACTTTATTTTTAAATAAAGTCACAAATCAATAATAACATAAGTTATTCATCAAATTGTTAAGTATATTAATACTTCATTTTTAAATAAAATCACAAATCAATAAGTAAGCCTTAACTTAAAAAGGATTTCCTAATAAAATATACTTTCAAAATGTATTAATACTTCAGTTTTAAATAAATCACAAACAAATAAATAATACATAGGCATTAATTTAAAAAGGTTTTTCAATAATATATATTAGCAAACAAAAGGAATTGTCGAAGTGTATTAATATTTTATTTTTAAATAAAGTCGCAAATCAATAAATAATAAGTAAGCTTTAATTTAAAAAGGATCCCTTTGCCATTTAACAATAGGGGCTTCATTCTTTAGTTGTATGTTTGGTTTTTTTATTAATTATGTTGATAGGGATTTTATTGTAAAGTTCATGTAAGTGACACTGTCGAGATTTGTTGTCTTTAACAACGGTCCTGAATCTCAACAATGTCGTTGTCGGTTTACCATTCTCTCCATCACGTGTTTTCCGTCGTGGACGAAGATATGGTATCTACATTGTTGTCTTTTATCATCAGAGCATATATGGATCTACATGTTGAATTCAAAGACAATGTTTGTGCCCTGCGCGCCTGTGTATAATTTTCAGAGAATATGGAATTCAACAAATAATCCTTGACGGTGGGTATCCCACATTTCAACTTATGATACAAAATGGAGTGTGGCGGAGCCTTAGAGTGTTTCCATACTCTAATTCTGTGATCCTGGTGGGCGCTGAAAATTTTATGTTGGGAAACCAAAATGTATTTAACTTCTCCTCCAGATACAAGCATTGATAAGCGCTCACATTGTTATATCTTCCAGTGAAGTCAATGAGCGGTGGAATAGAGCACATGTTCAGTGGAGTAGTAGAACAAGTGGTCGAGTCAGTCTCATATCGATCTCGCAGGCAAAAAGATGGTTTCCTTTTAAATACATCTTAGAACTAAACTTATAGATGGAGTTGATTCCTTTTGTCATTGTTCTTATTTGGTTTTTACTTCAGAAAAGATTCGGATTTTTGTTTGGTTGTTTGTTTTGTTTGTATCATTCCTGGCAATAAAAATGTGACAAAAAACAAAGCTGGAATGTAATCCACTAATCCGTTATAAAGTGGTCTATGTCAAATAACGAATGTGTTTTACCAGCAAAATTTACAAATCTTTCCTGGCTTTTCTTTTATGTGCATGGCCACTTGAATATCACTGTTGCAACTCCCTACCAGTTACAAAAATTTTCTATAGTTTCAGTATGATTTAATGGATTTCTTCCACAAAATTCAAACACTTTTGTGTTAACCTCCTTTCCTTTATGTTTTCCCAAGTGTTCCCTACAATTACGGAAGTAAATTGCAATTATTTCCTTAATTTATGGAAACCAACTGTTTTAGATTTCCTTAAATTACGGAAATCAACTGCAGTTAATTAATTTCTTGTTGGGAGCTTCTGAAGTGGTCCATTACTCCCTCTGGAGTTCTCTACCATGATCTATGGAACACTTGAAACATACAAACAGACGCTTGATGGGAGCTCGGCTATAAATTTTTCTGTTTGGTCCCCAATCTCTCTATTTCAATCCCCTTCAGTTTTACACCATCAAGTTGAGAGAGCAGAGCTTGGAAGTGCCCCACAGAGATTTTGGGTGATTTTATAAATCTAAGGGCTTTGTAGTTTTCGCTGTGCTGCTGTTTTTGGGTTTTTGATTTAAGGCGACCACTGTTTTTTCCAGTAATACAATTTACATTTCATTGCATACATGTGAAAGATATATGTGTGATTAGAACCTTCATTGTTTTATTGGCTTTTCTGGCGGAGTGTTTTCTGCTGAACTGTAGAATTTAAATATCTAGGTTGGACTGGTACTGCAAGTGTGTCGCGTAGCTTGTGGTTGGGATTCTATCGTGGATTTGCTAAATGCCCACTGTGAGATCGAGTTTGACTTCAGAGATCTATAAATGGAGCCTTGCGTTCCAATACTACAGCATTGTCTATGATTATGTTCCGCTGCATTTGTAATTCTATTAGCCAGAGACTCTTTTTCCTTGCCTTGCCGTGTTCATTATTAATGCGGGTTTTTGTACAAACAAATTGGGTGCGGGTTTTTGCAACTAGTCACTTATTTCTTTCTTTTATCTGTCCAAGTCTTGCGAGACTACCGACTGCGTCAAGCATAGTGAAAAGTTTGGAGTAGCATCAATGGATGGAGGTAAGTTTTCTTGGGCATCAAGTTTTTACGTTTCTTTATGATAAGTAATTATTCAGCATTAAAGAATCGTTATTTCTATCATTTGGTATTAGAGCAACTATTTTATTTCTACCTTGGTGTTTACCATTAAAATGAGGGTTTTTTGGAGTTTCTTGATTTTGTGTGTTTTACTCGATTGTACAATTTGTTTTTACTTAAGTAAAAAGAGGAATATAATGAAATCAATGAGTGGCTTTATAAATAATGAATTTTTTTGACATATAAAGATTTTTCAGAATATACAAGGGAATTCTAGACTCTTCACTAAAACGTAGTGCATTACATAATAGATTTCCATTACAGAACCTAATTAGAGTTTTTTAAGAATGTTATACATGAATATTTTAGTTTTATTTATGCAAACTATCATTCTTTTCATATCAAGTGATTTTTTATTTTTTATTTTTTATTTTTTTATGTAAGAAATAATATCTAGTGATCCATATAATTTTAATTGATTAGAGAATAGCCACAACACTCTAATTAAATAATATTATGTATGATTGATTAAGATCAAATAAAGATTATTTAGACATTAATTGTAAATTAATTATACTAAATATAATAAATTTTATCCCACATAAATTTTATTATATTTATATAGTTAATTAGGATAAAATATTCATAACTTACCCACAGGAATTATGAATTAATAGTTTTATCATAAAGTTCAAATCTAAGATAGAATTTATATCGAATTATAATCATAATATACCCTTTAGAATTATGAATTAAGTGAATAATTTGATAAATTCTATCATAAAGAATAATTGAATTTGCTTGAATTGGAAATTTGGCCCACAGGCAATTTTTATGTCATTAGATTCAATTTTGAGTATGATTTACATTGGTAAAACATGAAATTTTGTTTAGGCCTCAATTTTAACACAAGCATGTGATCTTTAATTTTATGTAGTTGTACAACCTGCAAATTTCTCTAAAATTCGTTGTGATATCCTTGCACTTAAGGGAGATAACTATAAGGTCTGGAAGGAGAGGGTTCTACTTTATTTGGGGTGGATGGACATAGACTATGCTATTAGGAAAGATGAACCACCGACACTCACTAATACCAGCATTGCAGCAGACATCACGCTCTATGAACAATGGGAGCGATCCAATGGCCTAAGCCTGATGTTCATTAAGACTAAAATTTCAGTTGGTATTCATGGTTCTGTTGATCAGCATGAAAAGGTCCGAGACTTGATAAAAGCCATTGATGATCAATTCGTCACTTCAGACAAGGAACTAGCAAGCACCCTAATCATGAAGTTCTCATCCCTAAGGCTCACCAGTGTGAAAGGTGTGTGCGAACACATCATGCAGATGAGGGACACTGTGGCTCAATTGAAGAAACTCGAGGTTGAAATATCAGAGTCTTTCCTGGTGCACTACATCCTGAACACCCTTCCGCACCAATATGGACCTTTCAAAATCTCATACAACACACATAAGGATAAATGGTCAATTAATGAACTCATGACCATGTGTGTTCAAGAGGAAGAGAGATTGGTGATGGAACTGGGAGAAAGTGCAATGCTGGCAACGCGTGGAAAGCGCAAATCTCAAGCCAATCGGAAAGGGAAAGGTAAAGTACCTCCCCAAGCTGATATCAAGAAGGATTCCAAGTGTTTCTTATGTAAAAAGAAGGGACACATGAAGAAGGAATGCGCCAAATTTTAGAAATGGCTGGCAGACAAAGGTAATTTAATCTCGTTTGTTTGTTATGAATATAATAGGGTTAACGCCCATATTAACACATGGTGGATTGATTCTGGATCAACAATTCACATTTTGAATTCCTTGCAGGGTTTGCAAAACCTAAGGAAGCTAGTGGGAAGTGAGCAAAGCATCTTATCAGGAAACAATATGGGCTCGCATGTGGAAACTATAGGAACATGCCATTTAACTTTAAGTAGTGGCTTTGTTTTAGAATTAGAAAAGACCTTTTATGTTCCAAGTTTTTCTAGAAACTTGATTTCAGTTTCAAGGCTTGTACCTTTTGGATATTCCTTTAACTTTTTAGAAAAATCCTTCAGTCTATTTTATAAATCTGATTATGTTGGGAATGGTATGTGGTCTAATGGTCTTTACTACATTAATTTACAAAACAATGTCACTTATGATTCAATGCATGTTCATACTGGCACTAAAAGATGTGTTATTAATGAAGATTCTTCTAAATTATGGCACCAGAGACTAGGTCATATCTCCATAGAAAGAATTAAAAGATTGGTAAATGAAGGGGTACTTAATACTCTGGATTTCCCTGATTTTGAGATTTGTGTGAACTGCATAAAGGGAAAGCAGACCAACAATTCAAAGAAAGGTGCCAATAGGAGTTCAAACATATTAGAGATCATACATACTGATATATGTAGTCCAGACATGCACTCACATGGTCAGAGATACTTCATCTCCTTTATAGATGATTACTCACGATATATGTATCTCTACATGTTTCATAAAAAGAGCGAAGCATTAGATGTCTTTAAGATCTTTAAGGCTAAAGTAGAGAAACAATGTGGCAAGCAAATTAATATTGTGAGATCAGATAGAGGTGGAGAATATTATGGTAGATACACAGAAGATGGACAATCACCTGGGCCATTCACTAAATTTCTTCAAGAGCATGGGATTGTTGCCCAATACACCATGCCTAGTTCACCCGACCAGAATGGTGTAGCAGAAAGAAGAAACCGAACATTATTTGACATGGTGCACAGTATGCTTAGCAGCTCCAATCTTCCTAAATCCTTGTGTACTGAAGCACTTAAGACGATAGTGTATATATTAAACCGAGTTCCAACCAAGGTTGTTCCTAAAATGCCATTTGAATTATGGAAAGGTTGGAAACTGAGTTTGTGACATATGCGCATTTGGGGATGCCTGTCTGAAGTGAGAATTTATAATCCATAAGATAAGAAGCTGGACCCAAGGACCATTAGTGGGTATTTCATTGGATATGCTGAAAGGCCTAAAGGTTACAGATTTTACTGTCCATATCACAGCATTAGGATTGTGGAATCAAGAAATGCAAAGTTTGTTGAAAATGACTTGATCAGTGGGAGTGATCAAACCAGGAACATAGTTTCTGAGAAGGACCATTTAGAATCTCAACCTTCCACCTCAAGTGATAGATTGGTTATTATTCATAGCACCCCTCAAGTACAAACTGGTGTTGAACAACCAATTGTTGAAGTTCCACAAGCTGCTGATGACATTCCAGTAGATTAGGTAGTTCAAGAGTTGCCAAGAAATTTTGAACAACAAGTTGAACCACATACTTCTCAGGAAGATGATGGTACAACATTAAGAAGATCTACTAGACCAAAGAGATATGCAATTGATGATTATTTTGTGTATCTGCAAGAATCTGACTACAACATTGGAGCCGAAAATGATCCCGAGTCCTTTTCGCAAGACATGAGTTGCAAAGAATCAGAATTATGGTACAATTCCATGAAGGAAGAGATGAATTACATAAAGAGGAACGAAGTCTGGGATCTTGTTGAGTTGACTAATGGTGCAAAATCCATTGGACGTAAATGGGTCTTTAAGACAAAGAAAGACTCATTGGGCAACATTGAGAGATACAAGGCAAGACTTGTTGCTAAGGGATTCACTTAGAAAGAAGGAATCGACTACATGGAGACTTTTTCTCTTGTATCTAAGAAAGATTCCTTGTGCGTTATTATGGCATTAGTAGTCCATTTCGACTTGGAGTTGCAACAAATGGATGTGAAAACGACTTTTCTCAATGGAGATCTAGAGGAGGAGGTTTATATGAAACAAATTGAAGGAATCCCCTATAGTGATAGTGAGCAATTGGTTTGCAAGCTCAAGAATTCATTATACGGTTTAAAACAAGCATCACGCCAATGGTAATTGAAATTCCATAATGTAATTTCTTCTTTCAGTTTTGTAGAAAATATTATGGATCAATGTATATACCTGAAAGTCAGTGGGAGTAAAATTTGTTTTCTTGTTTTATATGTGGACGACATTTTGCTAGCAACCAATGATAAGGGTTTGCTGCATAAGGTGAAACAATTCCTCTCTAAAAATTTTGATATGAAGGATATAGGTGAGGCATGTTATGTCATTGGCATTAAGATCCATAGATACAGATTTCGAGGCATCTTGGGTCTGTCTCAGAAACCTATATTAATAAAATTTTAGAGAGATTTCAGATGAAGGATTGTTCACCAAGTGTAGCTCCCATTGTGAAGGGTGATAGGTTCAATTTGAACTAATGCCCGAAGAATGACTTTGAAAGGAAACAAATGAAGAAAATTCCATATGCTTCTATTGTCGGAAGCCTAACGTATGCTCAGGTCTGCACAAGACCTGACATTGCATTTGTTGTGGGAATGTTGGGACGATATCAGAGTGATCCAGGTTTAGACCAGTGGAGAGCTGTAAAGAAAGTAATGAGGTACCTTCAAGGAACAAAAAACTACATGCTTATGTATAGACGGACGGACAATTTCGAAGTAATTGGCTACTCAAATTCTGACTTTGTTGGATGTGTTGATTCACGTAAATCAACATTAGGATACATTTTTATGATGGTCGGTGGAGCTGTAGCATGGAGGAGTGCCAAGTAGACCTTGATTGCCACTTCCACTACGGAAGCCATGTACTTCTCCTGTTTTGAGGCTACTTTACATGGTGTATGGCTTAAGAGTTTCATTTCTGGGGTTAGAATTATGGATTCTATCTCTAAGCCATTGAAAATATATTGCGACAATTCAGTTGTTGTTTTTATGGCTAAAAACAACAAAAGTGGGAGTCGAAATAAACACATCGACATTAAGTATTTAGCTATAAGGGAATGTGTTAAAGAAAAGAAAGTGGTCATTGAGAATGTCAGCACTGAGTTGATGATCACTGATCCTTTGACTAAGGGCATGCCACCGTTTAAATTCAAGGATCATGTAATGAATATGGGACTTGGTTCCATTATGTAGTTTTTCATTGTATGGACAATGTTATTTTAATGAAATTCTTAATTATTGTGATGATTTTCTCATATTTATGTGCACCTTAATTTTATTTGAGAAAATTCATCTGTGTAGGACCAGGAATAAACATAAGGTTTATTCATTAAGAAATTGTTGCCACATAAATTATAATAAGAATAAATACATAGTAATACATGGAAGATAATACTCGTCATTAGAGGACTTATCGCTATGATTCATGTATCTATTACTTAATACAGTTTATCAATGGGTTTTAAGATGAAACATTAAGATTGGAAGTATGGACCAAGTGGGAGAAGGTTAAGCTCCTTTATGTTTTCCCAACTACTGCCAACAATTACGGAAGTAAACTGCAGTCATTTCCTTAATTTCTAGAAACCAACCGCTGTAGATTTCCTTAAATTACGGAAATCAACTGCAATTAATTAATTTCTTGTTGGGAGCTTTTGAAGTGGTCCATTACTCCCTCTAGAGTTCTCTACCATGATCTGTGGAACACTTGACACATAGCCAATAGAAGCTTGATGGAAGCTTGGCTATAAATTCTTCTGTTTGGTCCCCAATCTCTCTATCTCAATCCCCTTCAGTTTTACACCATCAAGTTGAGAGAGCAAAGCTTGGAAGTGCCCCATAGAGATTTTCGGTGATTTTATAAATCTAAGGGCTTTGTAGTTTTTGTTGCGCTGTTGTTTTTGGGTTTTTGATTTAAGGTGGCCACTGTTTTTTCCAGTAATACAATTTACATTTCATTGTATACATGTGAAAGATCTATGTGTGATTAGAACCTTCATTGTTTTATTGGCTTTTATGGCGGAGTGTTTTCTACTGAACTGTAGAATTTAAATATCTAGGTTGGACTGGTACTGCAAGTGTGCCGCGTAGCTTGTGGTTGGGATTCTATCATGGATTTGCTAAATGCCCACTGTGAGATCAAGTTTGACTTCAGAGATCTGTAAATGGAGCCTTGCGTTCCAATACTACAGCATTGTCAATGATTATGTTTCGTTGCATTTGTAATTTTATTAGCCAGAAACTCTTTTTACTTGCCTTGCCGTGTTCATTATTAACACGGGTTTTTGTACAAACAAATTAGGTGCGGTTTTTTGCAACCAGTCACTTATTTCTTTCTTTTATCCGTCCAAGTTCTGCGAGACTACCGGCTGCCTCAAGCATAGTGAAAAGTCTGGTGTAGCATCAATGGTTGGAGGTAAGTTTTCTTGGGCATCAAGTTTTTACGATTCTTTATGATAAGTAATTATTCAGCGTTAAAGAATCGTTATTTCTATCATTTTGAACCTGTTGAAATTGTTGTACAACCCCCTAGTGGACTATGAATGAACAATATAAATTTCCTTCTTATTGTAACCATTGAATGACTTCTTTCATTCACACTGATAAAATATATGTATTGGAAGACATGAAACCTAACATAAAAGCACATAAAATCTTTGCTACAGGGGATTTATTGATTCTTAAGCCAAGAATCCATGAGAAAACACCCAAGACTTGAAAACACAAGACCCAAAGGAAGAAAAAATAGAAAACCCCAAAAATCCTTCCTACCATCAATGACACCCACAGTTAATCATCTCCATGTAACTTGTATTAAACGTGAAGCCAAAATTCCGAGCCCGATGTATACTACTCCAACATGGGCACTAACACTCCACTGTCTTCAGCCATCCCCAATCGCCTTCCATGTTGAAATATATCGTCGTCCATGGCTGACAGCATCTGCAGCCAAACCTACCACACCAACCAAATGAATTTCACATGTAGTTAATCCTTATCAGCTCTATGCTCATCTATAGTATATATTTGTATTTTCCTGAGCCTTCAAATGCAAGCCAGACAAGGATTTCTAGTAATGTAAAATATTTTGTTGTGTGTTCTCCATTTCAGTTTCTATGTCTTGTTCTCCATTAGTTTGTGCTCCTTTGCTATGTCTAACTATTCTCCTCTGCGCTCCTTTGATCCCATCAACTGGTATCAGAGCCAGATTCATGAGCCTGGAAGTACAGTGAGTATGTGCCCCCAATTTCTCTGTGTGTGGAAAGTTGTTTCACTAAGCTGAGCACCCATATTTTCCTCAGCTCAGAATGTGATGATTTTAACTCATTGATTGCCACTTGTTGCACAAACTGATATCACTTCTTTCAATAATGACTCTGGAGAATTTTGGGATCTGTTGTCTTTGGAAAATGAGAAGGATGGCCATATTACTTTCTAAGGAGTTGCTGCTAGTCAACGCGAACCTGTGGAAATAGAAAATAAGATTCCTGAAGGAAGGAAAACAAATAGCTATGGTCTTGGCAGTTTCAATGGTGCCATACAACTTCGAAGTATGTGGTGATTTGCTGTGATTTTTTTTGGGTTTGAATATGTAATTTGCGCACATAAGTCTTGAGTGCATTTTCAAAAAGGCCAAGCCACAAGCCCTCTTTTTTGTTGTTGTTTATTATGGTAAAACATTTATATGTTTATATATGTTATAATTGTATTAAGGTTTTTATTTTTAATTAATTAAAAGAAAAAGAGGGAAGGTGTTATATGTGAAAAGTCATTAGTAGTTAAATAAATTTTTAAAGGAGATTACTTTTTTCGGTTTTTCAACTTAAAAGTTGGCAAATTATTTTTATATCATAAGTGGAGTCTTTCTTTTGGGGCTTGAATTTTATTGAGAATGGAGACAACATTTACTGATATGGAGAAGTTGAGCAGGGCTAATTTTTCTCTATTGAAACCACAGATGAAGGATATAATGATTTTAAAATATTAGTATTTTCTAATTGAGGGTGTAACAAAGAAACCCTCATTGATGACACACGATGAGTGGAGTAAGCTAGATATAAAGGTGATTGCAACAATCCGCCAATATCTAGCAAAGAATGTGTCTTGGGAAAAGACGATAGAAGGATTATGGAAGAAGATCCATGATCTATATGAGAAGAACATGACATCAAACAAAGTGTTTTTTGATGAAGAAGCTTTACAATCTCAAGATGAAGGAAGGTGCTTCAATTGTTGAGAAGTTGAATGAATTAAATATTATTACTAGTCAACTTGCCTTTATTAAAATCATTCTAGATGATGAAATTAGAGCTATTTTGTTACTATGTTTGATGCCATGCAGTTGGGAAAATTTAATTGTAGCTATGAGCTCTTCAACACTTGCAGGGACCCTGAAGTTTGATAATGTTAGTAGCAATTTAATGAATGAGGACTTGTGACACAAGTCAATTGCGAAAAATCAGGGAGGACAAGCTATAACTCTAGCTAATCGTGGTAGGAGAATTGATCGAGGCCGACAAGGGTGATCAAGATTTAGAGGCTGATTAAAATCAAGGAGGGGCAGGGTCATATGCTTTCATTGTGGCAAACTCAGGCACATGAAGAAAGAATTCCGATTCTAGAAGAAAGGACAAAAAGATCAGAGACTGACCAATACAAATCACAAGTCACCCAACACAAATGAAGGTGAGACTACTACTATAGTCACATATGGTGATGTGTTATTTACTTTTTCAGTAGAAGATGCATGTTTATATACATCTAGCAGTAGCTTTGATTGGATCCTTGACTTCGGGGCATCTCACCATGTAACCCCATGCAAAGATAGTTTTGTTGCACATAATCCTGGTGATTATGGTAGAGTGCATTTGGGTACTAATCATTTTTAAAAAATTGTTGGAGTGGGAGATGTCCAGATCAAGATGGAGGATGGACAAGATATATTGTTGAAACAGGTCAGGCATGTACCATAAATGTGCATGAGTTTGATCTCTTTGGGACGACTAAATGATGAAGGCTATTCCATAACCTTTAGAAAAGGAGAATGGAAAATTAGAAAATGAGCATTGGTCATGGCCAAAGGACCGAAGACATGGAAATTATATACATTTAAGGTAATGATAGGAAAACTAGATTTGGATTTTGTCACAAAAGAAGAAAATTTAACATATATGTGGCATAAGCGCTTGGGTCACATGAATGAGAAGGGGTTAAAAATCCTTGTTGGTAAAAATTTATTGCCAGGTGTTGGGCAGCGGATCCCTCGTGTAACGATTTTGGGGCTTAAAGCCCACATTTTTGGGTATTGTATTGTAAAAGCTCCGCGAAGTGCGCAGAGCACGAATTGTAATGGGTTAAGTCTAAGGGTAGTCCACTCTAATATATTGCAAATCAATCTAGAATGTGTCAACTTACCCATGGTTTGCGGACCATGGGAATGTATAAATAAGAGCAAGGCTCTAAGTGTAAAAGGTAGTTTTTGTAAGAAAATAAGTAATATGGGCATCTGAAGGTGATAGTAGATCTGATTTGGTAAGTCCAAAGTTTGGGTTTTAATAAGAGATAGAGGCTCCACAGTTGTGTGCGCGGAGGCTTGGTTAGAGTCCACAGCTATGTGCGCAGATCCCTGCGGCCGTGTGCGCAGGGTAGGAAGTGGATTGTAACTGAAAAATGGCATTAATAAAGATAAGTTGATTTTGGAATCTTGACTATCTATTTCTATATTCTGGTTTATGCATCTATTCACAGTTTATGATTACGCACATGTCTGTTTATGTTAAATGGTAACTGAATGTACTGTGCCTTCGTAAGTTAACACAAGATCTATAATAATCTTAAGCACAGAAAAGGGTAAATTTCATTCGCACTGGTCTAAGGAAGTTACTCTGAAAAGCCAGCTGCGTGGAAGTAACGCAGCGCACAGGTTCGATCCGCGAACCCCCAGACCACATCAAGACATCCCCAGGGTGCGGAAACCTGGTTCCAGCACCCTCCTATACTACCTCAGGTAAGATTTCAGTACGCGCTCCGTGGACTGTTGCCGAAAGGGCCGATAGTGTCAGGATTAGTTTGGCTAAACATCACTGAACCTGGGTCAGGCCCCAATAAGCCAACACCAGGTTTGAAATCCTATAATCTTGATCTTTTTGAGAATTTCATATATGGTAGACAAAGAAGGGTTTCATTCCTTAGAGGTGGTCATGACAGAAAAAAATGTGTTAGAATTGACACACTCAGATATGTTTGGGCTTGTTAACATCAAGTCATTAGGAGGAGCATCATATTTTGTAACATTGATTGATGATGCATCCATGAAGGTTTGGGCCCATCCTATGAAAAGTAAAAGTGAAGCGTTTGAAATATTTCAAAATTTCCATGTTGGTGTTGAAAGAGGGACTAAAAAATTTCTCAAGTGTCTAAGAATAGATAATGGTGGAGAATATTGCTCAAATGCATTCAAGGAATATTGTAACAAGTTTGGCATAAAGCATGAGAAGATTGTGCCTGGTACTCCTCAATAGAATGGTGTGGGAGAAAGGATAAATCACACCATTATGGAAAAGGTGAGAAGTATGTTGGCCAATTCTGGTTTGGATAAGCATTTTTGAGAAGAAGCTGTAAGGACAACTTGCTACCTTATAAATCAATCTCCAACTACAACCTTGGATGGAAGTATCCCTGAAGAAGTTTGGAGTGGTAAGAAGTTGAATTATTCTCACTTGAAAATCTTTGGATGCGAAGCATTTTTACATATTCCCTAAGAAAATAGAACTAAGCTAGATGATGAATCATTGAAATGCATTTTTTTTGGATATGCGAATGAATAATTTGGTTATCGTCTATGGGATCCATTCAAACATAAAATTTTTAGAAGCAAGGATGTTATATTTAATGAGTCAGAAATGTTTAAGAGGACTGTAGGTGAGATGGAGGTCAAGAAAGTTATTGACAGGTTTGAAGAGCAACATGAAGAAATACCACTAATGCAAGAAAATGAACATCAAATTCAGGAGCAGGATGGACAACAAGTGGAAAATGATGAACACCAAGAATAAGGAATCTTGTAGGAAACTTTATAGGAGATTCAACCTGGTAATGCACCACCACAGTTGATTTGCAGATCTTCTAGGCCTCATAAGCCTTCACAAAGGTATCCTCCTTCAAACTATATCTTATTAATTGACGAAGGTGAGCCGGATTATTTTCAAGTGGCTTATAAAGTTGAGCACAATAAAGAATGGAAGAAGAAATGAACTCTTTGATGGAAAATAAAACTTGGGAGTTGGTAAAGCTCCCAAAGGGTATAAAGGATCTACAAAACAAATGGGTTTACTAGATTAAGCATGAAGGTAATGAAAAGAAGGAGAGGTATAAAGCAATGATGGTGGTGAAGTGATTTTCCCAAAAGGAAGGTATTAGCTTCACTAAAATTTTCTCACTTCTTGTCAAATTTCATCCACTAGAGTCATTCTTGGTATTGTTGTTGCTTTAGACTTAGAATGTGAACAATGAGGTGTAAAAGCTACTTTCCTTCATGGTGAATTGGAGGAATACATTTATATGGAATAACTAGAAGGCTTCATAAAAAAGGGCAAAGAAGGCCTAGTTTGCAAGTTGAAGAAGAGTCTTTATGGATTGAAATAAGAACCTCAGAAATGGTAGAGGAAATTTGATTCATTCATGTTAGAACATGGTTTTCATAGATTGGAAGTTGACCATTGTGTCTATATGAAGAGGTATGATCAAGGAAAGTATATAATATTATTTTTGTATGTGGATCACATGTCAATTGTTGGGCATGATAAGACATCGCATATTCAATGGGAGTAGCGAGCAGGTTCCTTTCCAATCTAGGAAAACAACATTGGCAAACAGTAAAATGGATTTTGAGGTCTCTCAAGGGTACTAGTCATTATTGCTTATGTTTTGGTCATAATGAGATTGTGCTTGAAGGATTTACAGATGTAGATATGGCACCAGAAAGTCCACTACAGGTTATTTGTATACATTTGCAGGAGTAGTAGCATCTTGGGTGTTAAGGCTAAAAAGAATAGTATCTCTCTCTACACAGAGGCAGAGTACATAGTTGCAACAAAGACTTGTTACGATATTTTATCGATAAAACGATTCCTAGGAGAGATAGGAATAAAGAAGGACAAGTATATGCTATATTGTGATAGTCAGAGTTTCATATAGATGGCAAAAAACCCAACATTTCACTCAAAATCCAAGCACATTGACTTAAGGTACCATTGGATCCGACATGTGTTGGAAGAAGGACAATTATCCTTGGAAAATATCCATAAAGATAAGAACCTTGTTTATTATATGCTCACAAAGATTCTACCAAGAAATAAACATGAGATATGTAGAGGCATGGTAGGACTCGATGTGACTTGATTCAGGATTCTTCATTCAAATTCAAGTGGGAGAATGTTAAACATGAAACCAAATTCCAAACCTGATGTATACTTCTCCAATGACGGCGCCGACACTCTACCATCTTCAGCCGTTACCAACCTCCTCCCACTCCAAAAGATATCGTCATCCACGACTGACACCATCTGCAGCCAAACCTACCACATCATCCACATGAATTTCACATGTAGCTGATTCTTATTAGCTCTGTGCTCATTTATAAATTTGCATTTTCCTCAGCCTTAGAATGCAAGCTAAGGAAAGGCACTCCAGTAATGAAAAGCTTGTGTTTTCTATGTTTTTAGTTTTCCATTCTTGTTTGTGATATGTTGTCTCTATCTCTTGTCTTGTATTGTGTGTGCTCCTTTGCGCTCCTCTGATCCCATCAACTTGTAAAAGAGTTTTTCCTCTACAACCTCATATTTGTATTGAACTTTGAAATGAAGGCCTTCACATGCTTATTAATCTCATCTTGACTGAGAGAAGGTTCTCTCTTCAAGCTCTGCCTGCCAGAGGAAGTAGGGGAATCCCCATGCCCATTATGTTTCATTGTCTCAGATTTACGCAGATTCCAAGAAGGGGAGGAATGATCTCCATTCGACCTTGAGCATGAGGAGGAATCCCATATCTGTGACTTACGAATATGCCTTGCAAGGGGAGGATGAAGACCCTCTGTAAGGGTTTTCCATGTGTATTCCAAAGTTTCTCCCTTCTTAGGATGAGAAATCTTGAGAGGAGACTTTGCATAAGGGCATGCCTTGGCATATCTCTTGTGGGTAAACCTCGATGAAGCTAGAGGCTTCTCCTCCATAGTTGAAGCAGTTGTTTTTATGTATAAATGTTAAGGGGACCATTTGGACCTAGAAATGAAGTTGACATCATCACCATACTCCTAAATCTATGTGCTGAGGGGGGTTGCTTTAGGAACCACTGAGTATTTTTCATATGGATTGGGTTTCTTATGAAACCCAATATGATACTGATATTTCACTTTTGAGGGTGATGGGGATTGGTAGCTATAACTTATTTCTCGTGGAGGTACCTTGTAGTCTTGGGAATTTGATTCAGATTCCTCTGTTTTGAGCTTCTGGTGTAGGTTTGAAGTGGCTTCTATTGTAAAAATGATTCAATTCATTATGATGTAGAGGCATGGAGAGTTAAGCCAACATGAAAAGGATGACCAGAGAGAAGGAAATCTGTGAATAATGAAGTGGAAAAGTGATGGAAGGCCAAAGTGAACAAAGGAGATAAAACCCAGAGCCAAAAGACAGAGTTTCAATGGGATGAAAACTGTTTTCAGAGGGTAATTGTGATTGTGAGTTCTCCTTTGAGGCCATAATATATCCATTATCAAGATGGATGGAACTCAAAGGCCACTGAAGAAAACCCCTCTCCAACAGACAAAACAAATATGTTTAAAACCACTACCAACAATAATTCATGACAAACCCAAACACAAGAAATCTAGAGAATCTGTCATGGACTCTCCTAATAATTGCACAATGAAAGGAAAGGATATAGTAACCAATATTAAGCCATTCAATTTGATGATGTGCATGCACCGGTAGAAATGATTCAATATAAATAAAAATCTATAGTTATAGACTAAGTTTCTTGAAGTTCATGCAAACATACTAGTAGAATAGATCAGATTCCAAAGACAAAATGAATATTAGTACATGCACATTACAAGATCAGTACTATCAATAAAATTCACTATAAAAATAAGATGAATGTACCCTTTTTAGGAAAGACGAAACTTTAAATAATGGATATTGTATGACAAATTTTATTTTTTGTCCAATGAAAAGGAGGATATATTGATAGCAGTGTATTCTCGAGATGCACGGGATGAGATTTTGGAAGAATCAGAGGTTGTGCATATGTAATCTTCGTTTTCGGAGCCAAGGAAAACCAATAGAAAGGCTAAGAATATAGCAAAGGCACAAGTTTCCACAAATTGTCCATATATAATTAGAAATTAAGGCCTCATTCATTACAATCTGGTTAGATGCATTCCTCGTGGAGATCGTGACTCTTATCCATCTAGTTGACCCATGCAAGACAAGGAATTACATTCCATCTCATATATTGAGACTCCTATATCCGGACTGGATACATGAGGTATACATTTTAAATATTATAAGTTCATTGAATCCTATGAACCTTCTGATAATCATATTTTGTGCATATTTCAACGGCGCTACCCTACTTTTCATAAAATATTCTTGATTGCAGATTGTCAATTGGAACTAGAGATGGCCAATGGGAAAGGTTGGTTCTTGTAGCAAAAGAAACGAATCCACTTGACTGGAAGGTTGAATCATCATTCAACATGGAAAGAAGTTAAACATGTTATGAACTTGAATTTATTTCCGTTATAAAATTGAACACAATTTGAAAGGAATTTTCGATCAGAGTTGAGCTTTACATTGATTTAAATTTGATGGTGAATAGAATTTTGTTTGCATTTTTATGGAGAATGGAATTTTGTTTATATACATTTTATTTAAATAATGTATATCAATATAATAAATACGAATCAAAAAAAAAAAAAAACAAATTTATTAGAAAAATATAAAATTTCATTTTTTCAAGTTTCAAAATCCAAACCGTTAAAACTTTCATACTAATCAATTGCTTTCCAAAAAATATTATTAATTAATTACAATTATATTCTTAATTAGAATTATTTTTTCTAATTAGAATTGCAATTACCTTTTTACTTATAGATGATAGTGGTTGACTAGGCTAACCATGATACCAATGTTGACTATGGCTAACCATGTTCAACCATATTGCACATGGTTGAATACTATTAACATGGTGAAATATGGTTGAAAATTTTCTAATGTGGTTGAGTGCAATTGACTATTATTTATGATTTTTTACATATAGATGATTATGATTGACCATGATTCCCATGGTGACCATGCTTCGCCATGAAACTAATGTTGACTACAGTTGGTGTTAAAGAGCACTCACCAACCAAATTAGGTATGTCAATTTTTGACAACGATTAACCATGGTTGATGAATTGTCCACGAATGACCATCTCTGACCTATTTATCACTGCTACCCATGTTGTCTGAAGTTAACTATGCTTGACAATGGTTTTCCATACTGTTGTAGCTGCCGCAACAAACCTTCCAAAACTCCTGAAACCCTTTAAAATTTTTGGAGCCCCTGTATCATGCGAAACCTCCTGCACCATTGAGATCTGCTCAAGAGTTCAACAGTGCAGAAGAACCCCATAAAACACTAAGTTTTCCAACTAAGCGTAGCTAGGTGCTAGATCCCGTCCAAAGTTAGTCAGTCGCAGATTCAAAGTGTGACTAAGTTTAAATCTTGCGACCGTTGTGACTGTCACGACACGTCCGACTGACAAGACACATAGGTTGCAAGGTCACATGGGTATTGCTTTCCCATCAATGCGACCATGTGATCCTTGCGACCTCATGACTACTAGGTCGCAAGGTAGCATAAACCTTACTTTCCCATTAATGTGACCATTCGACCCTTGCGACCTCGCGACTACCAAGTTGCATAGGTCACAAAGTCGTACTTGAGACCCATGTGACCTTCACACTTGTGACCAAATCTATAAATAGGGAGGTCGCCCCTTTTCATTGTAACGACTCCTTTGGTTGTATGGAAGACGCAGAGGGTTTGTGACTTGGGCGCATGCGCGGTTTTGTCTAGGTAGGCAACTTTCCACCTTCCTAACAATCATGATTTTTTCCAAGTGTCATTCTCTGTCTACCCTTACTTCAAACTCAAACTCAGAAGAGCAATTGCCCTGGCCCTATTCACTCTTCCTTGACCAAACCATGGTCGTTCTTCGATCCTAACCTTCCAATTTTTTGCCAGTAAGCCTTAACCACCTTACCCAGAAGAATCCCAAATTGCCCAAAGCCTCAAAATTGTTTTCATGGATCCTTCCAAAGCTAAGGTTGCACGACTTAAGGTCGCGATACCCATTTTACTGTGACTTCGTGACCTGCAACTTTGTTTCCACCTGCGACCTTGTGACGTGCGACCTTGCGACCTACGACTTTGTTACCCCTTGCAACCTGTGACCTGGCGACCTGTGACCTTGCGACCCCCTGCAACCTGCAACCTTCAACCCATATAACAAGTCGCTTAGTCACCCTTATGGATTTGCGACCTTGCGACCTATCTCCTTATTCGACTTGCCTATCAGATTTTGAAATTCCTTTTATTTTCGCAGTTTTGTTTGATTTTGCACGCTGCCTATCTCATCCTGGGATTGTATTTTCGACATGCTAGGTGACATGGACCTCGAGTGCATATCCATCTCCTCCCTCAAAGATGAGATGGCTCCCCCAACCACCAAGGTTGCTCGTAGAGGCTCATGAAGCGGTTCATGGGAGATCTACCAAGATGAGGAGCCACCGATCTTCGGGGACACAACCTGCAACATCAATAAAACCATGAAAATCTCTTGGTACAACATCTATGAAGAGTTTTTGAAGCCAAACATACCAGAAAAATAGGAGGATTTCCTGTTATACATAATGTCAAGAGGTCAAAGTTACACAAGATAGCATCACACCCCCCGGTCTTCCCATGCACCAAAACTATTGAATGGATCTTGCAAAATATAGATACAAATTCATGGACAATCAGCGACCATGCTAGAGCATCCATAGATGTAATCTCCTCTGCAGATACTGCCGCCTACTACAAATTCCCAGAGAGACAGGAAGTTTTCAATACCAGGTGGCTCTCTGAGTTTGTGATCCCAGTGAAAGACATCCTAAGGGAATGGTGACAAGACCCGTCAAAGTTTCGGGTTAGAATGGATTAGGCATACAAGACAAAGGGGTTGCGTAAGGTATATAAATTAATTGCCGAGATGATGTGCCACTTATATGGTAAGGCAGTCTGCGACGTATTTTATTGCACCTGGGTTCCTCTCATGTACGTCATTTCCACTAGAGGAACTATTTTTAATTGGGAAATCATTCTCGCATCATCGTTGAAAAAAACATAGTTGCGGCCAAGCTCCCATAGCAAGAATAGCCTCCGAAATTCTATATGGCTTCATACCTCCTAGATGATGTCTGCGCGAGATGCCAATTTGAGCATTGGAGCTGCAATTGGGATTCATTAGCGGCTGACCTCATGCACCGCCACTACAAGGTTTTCTGGGACATGACTTATAAAGGTATGATAGATGTAATTTCTGAATCCTTTGTTGCCCCATTGTACCAGCTCCTATTTGGGTAAGAACCACCATTCATGTCAAATAGGGCTATGAATATTGTGGTCAAGGTAGCACATTGGTTTCCCATTCAAGAAGGAACATTCATAAGAGTGTTCGATACCCATAAGGCCCCCCATGCCCTTCCCAAGTTCTTCACAGATAAAACGCTCCTGCAAGAGGTCTGCTACCAAATGATACTCGACTTTTCAAGGGTATTGAACAAAGGCAAAAAGAAACCATACCCCACCTTCCCTCTCACCATCAGAGCATATGTGGTGGAGAATTTTAAACAAGTAGAGGCAGAGGCTGAGGCATTGAAGGGGAGCCATTTTGTGAGCCTCAACTACTGGACATACGATCTTGATAAATTTGTGGCCACCCATTTGCAAAAAGGAAAAGTTCAGCTGGTCATATTCTCACACCAAATAGGATCACGAGGATGGGGTAAAAAATTGGTATAACGCTACAAGGGAGCTTAGCCCAAGCGAGAAGTAGGATAGATATGACGAGCTCCTCGACGATTCTCAAGAAGATGTGAGCCTTAAAGAAAGAGCTTCCACCATCAAGAAAAAACAGCACAACGCATCGAAAGGCACTGCGAAATCCGAGAATCGAAAAGGGAAAGAGTTCGAAGACGTCTTAAGCGACCACGAAGAGGACATTAATGAAATGTTGGGACAAAGGAATGCCACCATGGCAAGGAAAAAGCAAGAGCTTAAGAGGAAAATAGAGCAAGAGATAAAAAAATCTCAAGATTCTAGCAACCAAGGCCAGCTCGAGAAAAGGAGGCGACAAGAAGACCAAGAAAAGGAGAAACAACTGCAAGAAAAGTAGCGGGAAGAAAGAAGGGTGCAGGAAGAAGCAGAGAAGAGAAAATAGGAGGAGGAACACAAGGCTAGAGAAGAAGAGGAGAAACGGAGATTAGAGCAAGAGCTGAAAATATGGAAGACGAGCTAAAGAGGCAACAAGCATTCGTAGATCAAGAAAAGAGGCGACAGGAGGAAGAGCTAAGGAGGAACAAAGAAAAGGAAACCAGGGAAAGTGAACAAGGAGAAACTAGCAAAACAGCCAAGTTGGGTACAGGGAAAAGTGAACTACTCCCATTGGATGTGCCTCCTTCTACTCCCCTCTCTGGCAGACACCTCCCCCTGCAGGAACTGGGTTTCTCAGAAGGATAAGAAGAGGAGGTCTTAGATCTCACAAAGCTCACTTTCAACGAAGTTAGCCTCAATATTGTGAAATAAAGGAAAAAATATTGCGCAAGGAATATAATTGAGCCTCTATTAGTCACCATGGCCAAGGAAATTGTGCCCAACATCACAACAAACCTGCAAATGATCGCCTCATCTGGGACAACTTTCGTCACCGTCATAGAACACAATGTGGTCCGAATGAGCAAGAAGATTACAGACCTTCAAAACATCATTTACGCGTTTGAAATAAGGGCCACCATAGTAGAGAAAGAAAGAAAGAAGGTAGAGGAAGAGAATGCGGCACTCCGTTTAGTTCACCTGAGTGCAGTAGAATTTTAGGCAACAATCAAAGCCGAAACCGAGACCCTTGGGGAGGCCATGGAAATGGTCTATGAAGAGATGTCCAAACTGCATCACATAGTGGCCCCAATCATGGCAATCCAAGTCCACACAAAAGAAGGAGTCACGATGCTAAAGATGGCTATGATTGCTCTAGATAAGATACATGAATGGTCCTTCAAGTACCCAGGAGCACCAACTATGGTCCCTAAGAAAGATTGGATCACCATGCATAACGCCAAGGTTCAAATCCACATCAAGATTCAATCTAAAGACAAATTGACCAAAGATGTGGACAGGGTATTAACGTCCTACAGGCATCTTTTCAGCGGCTTGGAATCTATGATCCAACTTCATGGGGTCCCTTTTATAGTAGAAGTCGGGCAGGTAAGGAGGAAGGATGAGATCTCAAAGGAAGTATAAGCGTTTGTAGATACATATAAAAAAGAAGCTTGTACATAGGACATGCCAATCACCAAAGAAAATATCACACGCTATGTGGTAGAACTAGTGAGGATTTACACCAAATTGGTAACCCTGAATAACTAGGTGCATGCCAAACATACCACCCTCATCCTAGATGCACTCGAGTGCCTGCACCAACATGATGAAGATAAACTGCTGATCACTCCCATCATAGCAGACAACCTATGGTGCACCTATTTGACAGAACATCTAGATCTAGACATCCCAAAACTTTCCATTGTTAAATTAATAAATTAGGTTGATAGCTTATTTTTGTGATCTATGTACTTTGGTAGCATAGAACATTTTGGAATACAAAAGGTCATGTGGGATACCAAAAGTCATCAGGTAGATGAAGAGTCATGAGGAAGTTCAAGAGTCAAGGGTAGGCCATGAGTCACCCTCACTCTATAAATACACCCTCATGCCACATTTGTAGGGACCTTTTGTTGAGGACATTTTTGGATATAATATATTTCTTAAGAGAACTTATGCTCTTCTAATTAATGCAAGGAGTGATTGTATGATTTCACTATTTGATTCCTCAAATATTTATGTCATAATGGTACGAGTATTTTCTTCACTTGATGGATCAGATGTTCCTGAGAGTCCTTTGATGTGTGGTCTCTTCATATGCTACCTCATACTACAAACTTTGTGTTGCTTCGCATGGATTGTATTTGTTTCGCTAACTCTATGCTGATGCTGGTGAACTATTTTGTTGGTATTGGTATAATCTATTATGAGTCCACGTTTATTTATGCTCATAGATGTTTGATCATTGTGAATTACTTTACAATCATTAAGCACTTTATCTTATCAAACATGAGTCTTATTTGAAGCCTACTAATAGTTACTTTACATAAGGTTTATGTTTTTAATCATCTGGCTATTCATGTTTTGTATGTTATAAGATATTTGTCAATTACTTCCTCATGTTTATTGAAGTCCATTATTTCATTTGAGCTCTCATCCCACCTCCGTTCGAAGCAATCTCAAAATACCTGAACAACAGCTGGGCCTACATACGGGAAGGGATCCCTAACGCAAATGTTGTAAGCGCTAGTTGGGAACCTACACCAGGGAGATCCTCCTTGCTGTTGGCGAAATATTCTAGCCCGTCAATAGAATTGGCGCTAGAAGGAGGGCCATGGCAAGTACTAATGCACGCCCTCACACCGAAACTTCTCATCAAGCTAGTAACCAATGTCGTCCTCCCACACCCCCTGAAATACCATACAACCCCCCTTATGGTCCAGCCTTCATGAGGCTGCATCAAGAAGAATCCCAACTTCCCCCTCTTGAAGATGCCCCTAGAGGAGAGGAACTTCCCCTATTCGAAGTCACCAACGAACAGCTCAGGGCCATGTGCCCTATTACTCGATAGTTCACCAGGGGTTTGAAATTCATTCCCGCCACTAAATACCTATCCAATCCACACACCTCCACGCTTCATCACACATGTCAAGGCGTCTTCATTAAATCCATATTGTCATTAATCAACCTAGCACTAGATGAATATGCAGACGCTATTGAGAGGCTCTCCATTGAAGGGTTGGAAAGTCATCTCGAAGATGAGGGAGGTGACCCTAGGAATACCTTCACCGACAAAAACAACCGGTCACAATGGGGGGAGATGTAGGGAAATGATCGATGCCTCACTGAAGAAACCTCAATTAACAACAACCTATGATGGGGAATACTGAAAGGATTTTGGAGCGGGGAACTGAGGATTACCTTAGAGACCATATAAAATTCTACAACAATCAGCGTCTCATGAGAAACTCGAGGAATACTAGGAATGTGAGATACTCTAGAGATCTAGGACACCTTAGAGTGCCTCAAGGGGAAGGCAGGTGACCCCCTCACACCATAGGGGGATCAGACAAAGATAGCGAATCAGAGTGTAATGACTGACATCTCCTTTTCCACCCTAGAGTCAATCACTACCAACAACCATTTACTTGGATGGATCAATCCCCATTAAACATTAGAGGCCAACTCCATGACATGCCTCGCCATTATGAGAAGCACCTCTCGAAGTTCAACCCCGAAAAGGGGACCTTGGTTAACGACCATATTAGAAATTTATACCTAGCATTGCAAATGATGAAGGTTCAGTACGATGACATGGCTTGTTGTTTATTCCCTCACACCCTTGAGAATAAGGCAACCACTTGGTATCGATCGATGTTCATTTGTCTCCATCCGAACTTGGGATGAGTTTCAGAAAACCTTCCTTGACAAGTTTTCAGAAGACAAGACACCTTCTATGCTCCTCACTGAGCTTAGCATGTTGAAGTGTCATAAGAAGGAGAAGGTGAAAGATTTCAATCGACGATTCACCACCATTTTAAATAAGTTCCCCATAGACGTAGCCTTTGATGATTCCATCACGATTGATTATTACACCTGGGCCTTGCCATGAGATATTGTTGTGTTCGTTAAACGTGAAGCGAAACCCACCCTGGTAGAGAACTTCGCTACAGTGATCAAGGTCGAAAAGGACCTCCTTTCTATTGGCACCCTAGAGCATGAGTCCCAGGAGGAGGCAAAACCCTCGGGTAAGAAGAATCAGGCCTCATCAAGTAAAACCAGAGAAAAAGACAAAGATTCCTCCGATTTTGAAGGACTGGCCAAATCCTTAAAATAGTTGACTAATGAAGTGTCTGAATTAAAGAGAAGGACCAGTGACGCATTAGTAGGAGGAAAACCCGTTAAACCCTTTTTCTGGAAAACTAACAATCCCCACCAAAGCGTCGCAGGCATCCAATTCGAACTTCCAATTCGAACTTCAATGTGGAAGAGCTAAGAAAGGATAACTTTTTCACTTTCCATCAAGCCTCTCACTCTGAGAAGACCTGTCCGTAGTGGCTCCATAACATGACTACCGTAGTCACCTAGCTTTTAGAGGATGAGGCCACAAGAGAGGGTGAAGAAGAAACTAACAATCCATAAGAGGATGACTCCCCTCCCAGCAATGATTCTCCATCCATTGTGTTAACCTTCGAAGTCATCCAGGGGGGGAGAGGTGTTTACTGCTCAAGAGGCCATCGTTGGAGATGCTCCCCTAAAGCCCCTAAAAAGTTACAATCTCAGGAGTAAAGGTCCCGTGTCAGATGCTATGCTGGAAAATAAGAAAAGGGCATTGTTACGGAGGATTTTGCCGCCCGCCAATACCAACCAGCCATCCACCTCTTCACCCAAAGGGACGAATGTTCTAAGATCTAAAGATTCACCAACCAATATGAGGGGAGACTCATCCACACCCAAAAGTTTGACCAAGGGGGTGACGGCTAAAACTACCTCAGTAACACAATGCTTAGCACAAGAGCCTTCGTCCATAGACTTGGATTACAGTATCATCAAATATTTGAAGAAGAATCGAGCTAATATCTCATTTTACGAGTTAGGCAAGTTGACTAGTCAGCATGAGTTGATTTCCAAAACCTTTGCCATCACTCCTACCCCCTCAAAACCCTCCGCATCGAGCAGGGTGAACTACACAGGTCAGTCCCTAGCTGTGATAGACCTTCAAGCCATAGTGAATGGTGCAAATGAAAACTCGAGAGGCTCGACCCCTCCTTTCCTCTTGACCTTCAAGATGTTCAACTTTAATTTTCACAACTTCCTCATTGACTTTGGCACATTGGCCAACGTCATGCCCTGTTAGTATGCAAAAATCTAAACATCCAACGAGAGAAAACTAACGCTAAAATCATCCAAGTCAATAGGTCTCAAGTTCTAGCTGTGGGAGAATTAAATAGCATTATTATTCGGTTGTCTTTTGATTCTCGAGTTCACCACTGCATTGAAATAATCGTCGTAGACATTCCAGAAGCCTATGGTTTACTCCTTAGCAGATATTGGTCCTATATGCTTCAAGGCTACTTCACCACAGACTGGTCCCACTTATGGCTACCTTACAAGGGAAGGAATAACCAAATTAGGATCAATAGTGAGCCTTGCATGAAACACATTATAACCGACCTTGAGGGCTTTAACGAGCTGATCAACTATGCCCAACAAGAGTTGTGGGTGTGTCTCCTTGAGACCCTATTCAGGTGCTATCAACCTCAGATATCGACTGTTCCCCCGGATACCCAGTTGGAACTTCCATTGCAAACCCCAAGCCATAATAGTGAGGTATGTGCCTTAAAATTTCATACTTTAGGTGTCCCCTCCCTCAGTACTGGAACATGGACGTTGTATTATGACAGATGCAAGACTCATGACGGAGCTGGAGCATGTTACGTCCTACTAGACCCTAAAGCGAATAGATTCTTGATCTCTTGCAGATTAGAGTTCCAATGCACCAACAACATTGCAGAATATGAGGCATTGGTCCTTGGCCTCAAAAAAACCATCGACCTAAAATTAGACTATCTGAAGGTAATCGGGGATTCTGAAATTATTATGAGGCAGGGAAGCAATACAATTCACTGTTTTCCCCCTCACCTCAAGAATTACTAGCAAGAGGTATGGCATTTAATAAACTCATTTAAATATTTCAATATCATTTATGTCCATAGATTTAATAATGCTCCCACTGACACTTTAGCTAATGCTGCAGCTAGATTCACACCCCTTAGGGACGGGTTTTCAATTGAAATTATGTATAAACCGATAATGCCTGATAACATAACTAACTTGTGCTTTTTCAATGATGACCAACAGATTCTGCAGCTCATGACAAATGTGGAAGTGTTCAAAGACAAAACCATCGATGATGAAGAACATGATAGGTCCTTACAAGAAGATGCAGATTTGTAGAAAGAAAACCCCTTACCTAAGGGGGTGGTTATGTTAAAGAAATTGTTCAACCCACAGAAGCGTTTCCGAGGCCCGCGAAACACCAAGACTCATAGTTCCACTCTCTCGCACGAAAAAATCAACCTCGGGACTGAATCTGACCCCAAGTGTGTCAACATAAGGCTGGGATGCACCCCCGAGGAAAGACATGCATTCATCAGCCTATTCAAAAGGTACCATGCTATTTTCGCTTGGACATATGATGACCTGAAAACGTACGATACTCAAATTATTCAACATGTCATCCCTACAAAAGAAGGGACCAAAATATTTCAGAAAAAAAAGAGGAAAGTGCATCCCACGTTAGAACCCCTCATCCAAAAGGAACTCAAGAAATTGTTAGATGCTCACATCATCTTAAAGGTTAGACACTCTATGTGAGTATCCAATCTGGTTCTAGTATGAAAGAAATCCAGAGAGATATGTCTGTACGTCAATTTACGGAACCTTAATCGGGCATCAGATAAAGACAACTACCTGATTCCATCCATGGAGCAGATTCTCCAAACCATCTCGGGATCTGAAGTCTTATCCTTGTTAGATGGCTTCTTTGGCTACAATCAAGTCCTGGTAGCTGAACTTGATCGGATCAAAACAACTTTCCGAACAAAGTGGGGGACGTTTTCATTTCACTGAATGCCCTTTGAAATGATAAATGCTAGGGAAATGTTCCAGAGAGCAATGGATATTGCCTTCTAAGGTCTAATGGGTTAGAGTGTGGTGGTCTACCTTGACGATGTCACCATTTTCTCGAAGAAAAGGGGTGACCACGTTCACCATTTGAAGCAGATTTTTGAACGATGCCAGAAATATGGAATCTCCATCAACCCTAAGAAGAGAATATTCATGGTTTCCAAAGGAAACTTGCTTGGTCACTTCATCACCAAAAACAAAATCACCGTAGACCCTGACCGCGTAAAAGCGATAGCACAGATCCCTCAGTAGAGCACCAAAAAAGGTATGCAATCTTTCTTTGGTAAAATTAATTTTCTTCACAAATTTATTTCGGATTTTGCACAAATTGTCAAACATTTACAAAATATGATAAAGAAAGATGCAGCTTTCAAATGGAATCAAGAAGAAAAGAAATATTTTGATCGCATCAAAACAGTGATCGCAGAGGCTCCTTCCCTCTCTAGTCCAGATCTTAGTAAGGACTTTATCTTATACACTTTCGCCTTAGACTCATGCTTAGCCGTGGTCCTCACACAAAAGGATTGTGACCACGATGAACGTCCTATATCCTTCATGAGTACAAGGCTACAAGGCATAGAGATAAATTACTCGGACATCGATAAGTAGGCGTATGCAGTACACAAAGCGGTGAAACACTTCATATCGTACATCCTAAAAAACCATGTCACAGTAATGGTTCCACACCTGGCCGTCAGATTCCTCTTTGTACAATTGGAGCTGGGTGAGAGGAGAGCCAACTGGATGACCTGCCTCCAAGAGTATGATTTAGATTTCAAACCCTCCCACACTGTGAAAGGACACGAACTATGTAAACTAATCGCTGAGCATACAAATAAACAAAATGCAGAGTCCGAATGACCGGTTCCGGAGGCAGAAGGATGGGAACATGAAATTGAAATGTACCAGAACAAACTACTAGACCCACAAAAATATTCTTCATGGTACTCTTACTTAAGGCAATACCTAATGCAAGGATCTCTACCCGAGACCATGTCCGCCAAATAGAAGAGAGTTGTCAGGCTTAAGGCCGCCTCATATCAAATGGTTCAAGGAAACCTTTTCAGAAAGCACCACCTTGGCATACTACTAAGATGTTTGGAATACGATGAGGCTTAGCGAATGTTGAAAGATCTACATGATGGACACGGAGGAGGTCACTATGCGAGAAACACCACCACCCATAAAATCATGCAAACAGGTTTTTTCTGGCCCACATTGTTTAAGGATGCATATGCATATGCTCAGAAATGTCCCATCTACCAGAAACACGTGGTTAGGCAGGTGATATCATCTGCTCTACTCCAACCCATAGAAGTTTAAGAGCCTTTTCAACAATGGGGGTTGGATTTGATAGGGGAGATCATGCCAAACTCATCAAAACAACACAATTATGTACTCACGACCACCGAATATTTCACCAGGAAGGTAGAGGAAATTCCGTTGTGGAAGGTAAATGATTACAAGGTAATATCCTTCATTAATCTGTACATCATAGCCAGGATTGGTGTTCCAACCTCACTTGTCTTCGATAATGCTGCATAATTTTCATCTTTAAAATTGTATGATTTTTCTTTGGAAAACAATATCGTGTTAAAGCATTCAACCAACTGCTACCCTCAGGGGAATGGCCTATCAGAATCAATCAATAGAAACCTCATTTGTATCGTCAAGAAAACCATGCTTTCTCATCAAGGGAACTGACACAATGCACTCAGCAATGCCCTGTGGGCTGACCTGGTTACCCCTAAACCATCCATTAGCACATCCCCCTACTTCCGAGTTTACGGGAAATAAGCCATCTTTCCACATAACCTATACCTCTCGGCCCTCAAACTAGCTCAAGAGTCACAAGGCTCCCTGTGTCCTGCCTTTCAGAGCCGTATTGATACACTTGTGAGATTGGGAGAGGAGAGACTAAAGAACAAAGAGAAATTTTCCATTCATTAAGCCTGGATTAAGAGGTGGTTTGACAAGAAATCTACAGGGACCTGTGAGTTTAGTGTGGGTGATTTGGTTCTTAAATGGGATCGGGCCCATGAATATAGGGGAAAACACACAAAGTTCCAAGCTTTCTGGATTGGCCCCTTCCAAATCAAAGAGAAAATTGGCTAGCACACCTCCCTGAGAATGACCTTGAAATTAAGTTCTATTTTACCTAGAAGCCCCAAGGTTGCTAGCCCCATGTTGTACCATAACTCCGTTTTGTTTTCCTAGCTAGTCATCATTTTGTTTTCAGCATAGTTTGTTGTTTCATTTCCTTTTAGAATAAAAGTTTGGGATGACAGGTAGAGGTTAGAATGACCCTACATGTTGGCTTCCACGAATGCTCTACAAAACCATTTGTTGACTAAAACTTAAGCCGCAAACAAAATATAGTGTGCAAGATTGGTGGTAGTGGGGAACTCAATGGTACACACGACCTCTATTCTTGCTCGTGTTAGTCTAACCTAGCTGCTTGCATGGTCGATGAGTTTTTGAATTGTTCTAGCTCACTTGTGGTGTTGGGAATGATAGGGGAACTGAAGAAACCTTTTGAGCATACAGATATTTCGGGAAAACAATAAGGTCTCATAAAAACCAAAATCAACCTCTTTGCAAGTCAAATTAGTCAGGATCCCTCGTTTGCGCAGGCTTTAAGCCACCATCGAATAAGTGCACATAAGCACAGACAAATAAGTTCCAATGAGCACATCCATCTATTTATGATAAGGGCTAAAGGGCCGAGAAAGGATTCCCACGTAAAGAGGTGAGGCAATGACTCTATTGGGGTACTGACTAGGCTTGTGGCAGCGGAGAAACGTTTGTGATTTCTAGGTAGTGACTCCGCTGGGGTACTGTTCAAGCTAGCTAGTAGTGAAGCAACACTAGAGTATCATGAACACTATATCGAAAAAACTTCAAGTTCATATCATAACTTCAAATTCCCTTTTCCTTCCTGGGATAGCAGGAGGTAGCACCCTACCTTGTGTGATAAAGGCCAGTTTTCGCAGGATGGGACAGCCAACCAATTCGAAGGAGAGGCCCAAGTACCATTAGCAGTACCCACATCTCTATAAAAAAACACTTATTTAGGTCCCCTTAAGCTAGGTTAGAAGGCAGCAGAGATCTTGGAGTTCTCCCAGTGAATCGCCAATTGTTGTAGCTGCTGCAAAAACCCCTCCAAAAATCATGAAACCCTTTAAAATTTTTGGAGCCCCTGTATCGTGCGGAACTTCTTGCACCGTTGAGATATGCTTAAGAGTTCAATAGTCCAGAAGAACCCTGTAAAATACTAATTTTTCTAGCTATTTGTAGCTATGTCACTAGATCATGTCCAAATTCTGTTAGTCATAGATTCAAAGTGCGACTAAGTCTAAATCTTGCGACCGCTGTGACTGTTGTGACCCATGGGACCCAAAAGTATCATAGGTTGCATGGGTATCACTTGTCCATCAATGCGACCATATGACCCTTGCAACCTCGTGACTACCACATTGCAAGGTCGCATAGGTTGCAAGGTCGCATAGACCTTACTTGCCCATCAATGCGACCATGCGACCCTTGCGACCTCGCAACTACCAGGTCGCAAGGTCGCATAGGTCGTAAAGTTGCACTTGAGACCCATGTGACCTTCGCATGTGGGAAAAGATATTTAAATAGGGAGGTCACCCCTTTTCATTGTAATGGCTCCTTTGGTCACATGGAAGATGCAAAGGGTTTGCAACTTGGGCACACGTGTAGTTTTGTCTAGGTAGGTGACTTTCCACCTTCCCGACAATCATGATTTTTTTCCAAGTGTCGTTCCCTATCTACTTGACCTTCTGCATCCCATTCCTAAGGGGTTTTTATCCCCTTTGCTTATTTTTTTAATCTCAAACTCAAAAGAGCATTTTCCCTAGCCCTATTCATTCTTCCTTGACCAAACCATCGTCATTCTTCGACCCTAACCTTCCAAGTTTTCGCTAGTAAGCCTTAACCACCTTACCAGGAAGAATCCCAGACTGCCCAAAGCCTCATATTGTTTTCTTGAATCCTCCCAAAGCCAAGGTCGCATGGCTTAAGGTCATGATATCCATTTTCTTGTGACTTCGCGACCTGCAACTTCGTTTTCACCTGCAACCTTGTGACATGTGACCTATGACTTTGTGACTCGCTGCAACTTGCAACCTGGCGACCTGCAACCTTGTGACCCCCTACAACCTTCGACCTTGCGACCCATATAAAAATTCGCTCGGTCGCCCTTCTGGATTTGCGACCTATCTCCTTATGCGACTTGCCTATCAGCGTCTGAAATTCCTTTTATTTACATAGTTTTGCTTAATTTTTCATGTTGTCTCTGTCATCATGGGATTGTATTTTCGACATGCCAGGTGACACGGACCTCGAGTGTATATCCATCTCCTCCTTCAAAGACGAGATGGCTCCCCCAACCACCAACGCTGCTCGCAGAGGCTCATGAAACGGTTCATGGGAGATATACCAAGACGAGGAGCCACCCATCTTTGGGGACACAACCTGCAACATCAATAAAACCATGAAACTCTCATGGTACAACATCTACGAAGAGTTTTCAAAGCCAGACATACTAGAAACCTAGGAGGATTTCCTGGTATACATAAATGTCAAGAGGTCAAAGTTACACAAGATAACATCACACCCCCCAGTCCTCCCATGCACATCAACTATTGAATGTATCTTGCAAAATATAGATACAGATTCATGGACAATTAATGACCATGCTAGAGCTTCCATAGCCGCAATCTCCTCTATAGATATCACCACCTACTATAGAATCCCGAAGAGAAAGGAAGTTTTTAGTACCAAGTGGCTCTCTCAATTTGTGATCCCAGTGAAAGATATCCTAAGGGAATGGTGGCAGGACCCATAAAAGTTCCGGGTCAGAACAGATCAGGCATATAAGATAGATGGGTTACGTAAGGTATATCAATTAATTGCCATGATGATGTGCCACTTATATGGTAAGGTAGATTGTGACGTATTTTATGTCACTTGGGTTCCTCTAATGTACAACATTGCCACCCAAGGAACTATTTTTAATTGGGCAAGCATTCTCTATCATCGTTGAAAACAAACATCACTGAGGCTAAGCTCCCACATCCAGAACAACCTCTAGAATTCTATATGGCTTCATACCTACTAGACGCTATCTACTGCAAGATGCCAATTTGAGCATTGGAGCTGCAACTGGGATTCATCAACAACTGACCTCGTGCACCTCCACTACAAGGTTTTCTTGGACACAACTTACAAAAGTATGATAGATGTAATTTCTGAATCTTTTATTGCCCTATTGTACCAACTGCTGTTTGGGGAAGAACCACCATGCATGTCAAAGAAGGCTATGAAGATTATGGTCAAGGTAGCACATTGGTTTCCCATTCAAGAAGGAACATTCATAAGAGTGTTCAGTACCCATAAGGGCCCCCATGCCCTACCTAGGTCTTTTCAAGGGTATTGAACAAAGGAAAAAAGAAACCATGACCCTCGTTCCCTCTCACCATCGAAGCATATGTGGTGGAAATTTTTTTAAACAAGTATAGGTAGAGGATGAGGCATTGAAGGGGAGCCATTTTGTGAGCCTCAATTACCAGAGATGTGATCCCAAGAAATTCGTGGTCACCCACTACAAAAAGGAAAAGTTCAATTGGTCATATTCTCACACTAAAAAGGATCACGAGGATGGGGTAAAAAATTGATATAATGCTGCAAGGGAACTTAGCCCAAGAAAGCAACAAGCTAGAGATGAGGAGCTCCTCGACAATTCCCAGGAAGATGTGAGCCTTAAAGAAAGAGCTTCCACCATCAAATAAAAAACAGCACGAGGCACCGAAAGGCACTAGGGAAACTGAGAAATGAAAAGGGAAAGAGGTCGAAGGCATCTTGAGCAACCATGAAGAGGAGGACATTAATGAAATTCTGAAAAAAAGGAATGCCACCTTGGCAAGTAAAAAGCAAGAGTTTAGGAGGCAAAGAGAGCAAGAGATAAAAAAATCTCAAGATTCCAGCAACCAAGGCCAGCTTGAGAAAAGGAGGCAATAGGAAGAGCGAGAAAAGGAGAAACAACTGGAAGAAAAGAAGCAGGAAGAAAGAAGGGCGTAGGAAGAAGCAAAGAAGAGAAAACAAGAGGAACAAAGGACGGCGCAAGAATAGGCAGAAGAGAGAAAACAAGAGGAAGAAAGAAGGGCATAGGAAGAAGCAAAGAAGAGAAAATAGGAGGACGAACACAAGGCTAGAGAAGAACAGGAGAAAAGGAGATTAGAGCAAGAGCTGAAAAGTATGGAAGACAAGCTAGAGAGGCCACAAGTGCTCACAGATCAAGAAAAGAGGCGACAAAGGAAGAGCTTAGGAGGAACAAAGAAAAGGAAACTGGGGAAAGCGAACAAGGATAAACTGGAAAAACAACTGTGCTGGGTACAGGGCAAAGTGAACTACCCCATTAGATGTGCCTCCTTCTACTCCCCTCACTGGTGGACACCTCCCCTTGCAGGAATTGAGTTTCTCGGAGGGACAAGAAGAGGAGGTCTTGGATCTCACAAGGCTCACTTTTGACGAAGTTAGCCTCAAGATTGTGCAAGAAAGAAAAAAATATTGTGCCAAGAATCCAACTGAGCCTTCATCAGTCACCAAGACCAAGGAAATTGTGCCCAACATCACAAAAATCCCACAGATGATCACCTTGGCCGGGACAACTTTCACCACCACCACATAACACAATGTGGTTCGGATGAGCAAGAAGATTATAGACCTTCAAAACTAAGGGCCACCATAGCAGAGCAAGAAAGAAAGAAGGTAGAGGAAGAGAATGTGCACTCCATTTAGTTCACCCGATAGTAGCAGAATTTCAGGCAGCAATCGAAGCAGAAAGTGAGACCCTTGGGGAGGCCATGGAAATGGTCTACGAAGAGATGTCCAAACTGCATCACATAGTGGCCCCAACTGTGGCAATCCAAGCCCACACAAAAGAAAGAGTCACTATGCTAAAGGAGGTTATGATTACTCTAGATCAGATACATGAATGGTCCATCAAGTACCCAGGAGCACTAACAGTGGTCCCTAAGAAAGATTGGATCACCATGTAGAATGCCAAGGTTTAACTTTGCATCAAGATTCAATCTAAGGACAAATTGACCAAATATGTGGACAGGTTATTAACATCCTACATACATCTTTTCAGCGGCTTGGAATCTATGATCCAACTTCATGGGGTCCCTTCTATAGGAGAAGTCAGGCATGTAAGGAGGAAGGATGAGATCTCAAAGGAAGTACAGGCATTTGTGGATACATACAAACAAGTAGCCCGTGCAAAGGACATGCCAATCACCAAATAAAATATCACACATTATGTGGTAGAACAAGTGAGGATTTACACCAAACTGGTAACCCTGAATAACCAAGTGCATGCCAAACGAACCACCCTCATCCTGGACACATTCGAGTTCCTGCACTGACATGATGAAGATCAACTGTAGATCACTCCCATCGTAGCAGAATACAACCTATGGCGCACCTATTTGATATAACATCTCGATCTAGAAATCCCAGAACTTGCCATTGTTAAATCAATAAATTAGGTTGATAGCTTATTTTTGTGATGGTTGTAATTTGGTAGCATAGGACATTTTGGAATACGAAAGGTCATGTGGGATACCAAAAGTCATCAGCTAGATGAAGAGTCATGAGGAAGTTCAAGAGTTAAGGGTAGGCCATGAGTCACCCTTACTCTATAAATACACCCTCATGCCACTTTTGTAGGTACCTTTTGTTGAGGACATTTTTGGAGATAATATATTGATCAAGAGAACTTATGCTCTTGTAATTAATGCAAGGACTGATTGTATAATTCCACTATTGGATTCCTCAAATATTTTATGTCGTAATGCCATGAGTATTTTCTTCGCTTGATGGTTCGGATGTTCCTGAGAGTCCTTTGATGTGCGATCTCTTCATATGCCATCTCATACTACAAAATTTGTGTTGCTTTGCATGGATGGTATTTGATTCGCTAACTCTATGCTTGTGCTAGTGAGCTATTTCGTTGGTATTGGTATAATCTATTTTGACTGCACATTTATTTATGCTCATATATGTTTAATCATTGTGAATTACTTTACAATAGTTAAGCACTTTATCTTTTCAAACATGATTCTTATATGAAGCTTGCTAACAATTAGTTTACATAAGGTTTATGTTTTTAATAGTCTGGGTATTCATGGTTTGTACGTTATAATATATTTTTCAATTATTTCCTTGTGTTTATTGAAGTCCATGCTTTCAATTGAGCTCAAATCCCACCTCCATTCGAAGCAAGCTCAAAACACCTGAACGACAGTTGGGCCTACATACCGGAAGGGACCCCTAATGCAAATGGTGCAAACTCTAGTTGAGAACCTACACCGGGGAGATTCCCTTTGTTGTTGGCAGAAAATTCCAACCCGTCAACACATACATAACTAATTGTGATCATGGTTGGCCATGTTTTCTCATCATTTTCTATGATGTTCCATTATTGAACATGATTGAACAAGATGACTGTGGTGGATGATTGTTGACCATGTTTAACTATAGATGATTATGCTCAACCATGATTCCCATAGTGACCATAGTTCACCATGGCACCACAGTTGACTATGTTTGGTGTTAGAACATGTTGATCACCTAATGTATGTCAACTTTTGACAACATTTAACCATCACTGGAGAATTTTCCATGGTTGACCTCTTCATCATGGTTGACCATGTTGTTTGAAGTTAACTATTCTTAATAATGTCCATACATAACCATGTATGACCATGATTATTATTGTTTATTCATAGTTAGCTATGTTGTTTTGTTGTTGAATATAATTCAATGTGATGACTGTGGTGGGCCATTATTTACCATATTTGAGCATGTTGTATATGGTTGACAATGTTGTCATATATGGTTATATCTTGCACATTCTAATAGTGGATTATGTTCACCACATTGTAACATTGGATATGTTTGCAATATTACAATGTTGAATTATGTTGGTCACATTACAACATTGGGCTTTGTTTTCCACCTTGTGACATTATGATTTTGTGCATCAATTGCACCAAAGGGTTTTCTATGCCACACTATATCATTAGGTAATGTTTATCTCATACTGATGTTGGGATATCTTTGTCATAAGTGATGCCACATTTTCTTGGATTGCACGAAAATGTGATTTTAGTGAGGAGTAAGGAGTTATGTGTTGGAAAATTGATTCTGGAAGCGTGAACAATATTGGAGGGGGGGGTGAATCAATATTGTGCTCTATGAACAACATCTACCAATTTTTTCCTTTTCTTACACAATAATTGGATCATCAATATTTAAAAACACATCACCATATATAAGCAACTAATAAAATAGCCACCATTGTATAATTAGCATATGAAAGCACATAAACAAGAGATCATCAAAGAAGATAAAAATAGGAGCAACCAACAATAACATCATACATACGAGGACATATGATATAAGGTGGAAACCTAAAGGGTAAAAACCATCATTGATTGATAGTCTGCATCTTTGTGCTTCTTATTAATCTTCAAATCTTCTTTTACATATGATTACTGGCCACCACCAATCCATTACTTTCTAACCACATCAACTGCTACTCACTCCAAGCCATTACATATATGAGCTTTGCAGATCAACACTTACTAGAAGCCACCACTCCTATGCATTTGTAGGCCACCACCTGCCAGAAGTGACCACTCCCAATATGTCTCTCCTAGCCACCACTGGATGGAATCCTCCACTCCCAATTTTTGAGGCCTCTACCTAAAGGATGTCTCTACACCCTGAATACGCAAGCCACCACTCACCCACTAAAGGCCCTAACCTTCAAGCTCATCCCATGGACCTCGTTTCATCTATTTTTTGAACTATGTTCCACTGAAACTCAATACTAATCAATAACAAAAACAAAACCCTATTAATGCAACACATATTTCTAATATCAATACATGCACTCTACTCATACAATATCTCTCATCCATCATACTCATTAATCCCCACTCACCATATGATATACAATAGTAACAATAAAATCCACAACCTCTATGAAAATAAAACTACAATAATATATGTAGGATGTGATTGCTACAACAATAAATGACATGCTCAACTAATCATTCCTACAACACATAAATATTAGAAATATGAACTTTTATCCATAGTCTCTATAGCAAAAATTATAAGAATACTCTGATCTCCATGACAATGTCAACATAATACTATCATCCACATACAAATTACGATCATCTATTCTCATCTATGCAGATTTTATAATGCACTTTTACCCACTTGGAAAGCTCTACTTTACCAATACTTTAGCCTCTTGATTCCTCATGGCTTCCATGTCCACATCCTTGTTTCATGTAGTGCTACCTTTGCATCACTCTACAATCATCTCCACTTCTATTAGCATGTATTTGCATCCTTTTGGTGCAAATGCTAGTAATAACATATGTTATCCAGCAAAATTAATTATAAAAGTGTGTTAATACTTAATTTTTAAATAAAGTCACAAGTCTTAACTTAAAAAAGATTTCCTAATAAGATATGCTTCATGCTTTAGTGTTATGTTTGGTTTTCTCTTTATTAATAGTTTTGATTATTTATTCAATAATTTTTCTACTATCTCTTTAAATATATATATATATATATATATATATATATATATATATATATATATATATATTATATATATATATATATATATATATATATAATATATATATTATATAATCTATATCTATATATATAAATCATTTTTTTATTTTTTATAACCTTTTTTATTAAATCTAAACTATATATATAGTATTTTTGGAGAAAAATATTTCACAAACCATTTCAAAAATTTAAATCAAAATCAACATTGTATTATACTTTTATTGAATAAATCTTCACAATAAATTCACTATTACTTTTCATACTATCATACTAACTTGTTAAATATTCTTACTTTGGTTAAATAAAATTTCATGGATACATTGAATTCCCTACTACTTTTAATAATAACATAGGTAGAGACTTGCTACTCTACAGATCTATCTTATTATATTTAATTTCCAAATAAATCATAATATATAAAATAAGAGAAAAAGAGTAACGCTTTTGGTTATTAAAACTTTCATAATCATCATTACAATAAAATTTGGAATGATATAATATAAAATAAGTAACATGTCAGGTTATTAAAACTTTCATAATCATCATTATAATAAAATTTGGAATGATATAATATAAAATATGTAACTTGTCAATTTAATGCTTTTTCCATCTCCATATAATTAACAACATTTAGAACCTATATTATTGTCTTCTTGCATGGGTTTGTGTATACCTAAAAATAGTTAAATGTTAAATGAACCATTATTATACCATATTAATAAAATAAACACACATATACACAAAATAAATGTTTAAACAAAATTTATAAATATAATTATTATACAATGTTATTAAAACAAACACCATCTTCCCAATATATAATTTAACCATTTAAATTATATATCAAACACCATCTTCCCAATATATAATTTAACCATTTAAATTATATATCATAGAATATCACTTGCTATTAATAAAACTTCTTAAACAATAGTTTTCTATATAAATATTAAGGAAAACTTCAAAAAATTCACACTTTTAATCAACATAATAAGTTAGTATAACTCAAATTCCAAAATCTTTCACGGGTTTTGATATGGAACTTTTCAAGATTCAGCAAATCCTTTTCCATATAAAATCGAGTAATTGCAAAAAAGGATTACAATCCCCTGTAGAAAAAAAAAAAGATATCACTTACTATTAATATAAAATGCTTAAATATTTATCAACATTATTCATATACCTAAACCTAATATCTAGTAAAAATTCAAAAGACAAGAAATAGTTAGACCACTTCTAATAAACATAATATCTATAACTCAATTTCCAAAGTTTGTCGTAAGGTTTTAAAAAATTTAAGTGAGAGTTTCCATAAGAAACCCTATATTGATGGTTAATTGGAATTCATTTGTCAAATTAAACCAAAAAAAGGGATCAGTCACTGAATGGAATTCTTTATATATGCAATGATAAAAAATGTCGGAGAGCATGATGTCTAACCTTTTCCCCTAATCTAAAATAGATCGTAAAATTATGATTCTCATCTCATAGTTATTAGTAATCCAATTTATTATTAATGTCAAATCATAAACAATTGCAAAATAATAATTTTGTTTTCCACTATCAATTTTATTAACTTCAGGGCCATTAATTTTTCACAATTATTAAAACCTTTCACAAATCCAACCTTAAAGTTTCCACATTACTATTGTTTATAATAAAGAACCACCAACTTCATATACAACTAAAGTCACCACATTACTATTGTTTATAATAAAGAACCACCAACTTCATATACAACTTGCTACTCTTGGCTAACATCATCAAAATACCCCCAAATTGAGGATTTTGAATCTTCGAAGGTATTTTTATGCTTTCAGTTAATGACATGATTGGAAAATCACAATGACAACATAATAGATGTATATCTTGAAAAATATCAAAATGCCTAGCTAACCAAATCCACTCGGGTAGCACTAGAGGAAGAGTAGTAAAATATATTTGAGATTTTTATTGGGAAATCGATCCTTCGACCATTCATTAATAAAGTATCATTTCCATCCTCCCCTGTAGCATGTCATCTCATTTATTTCTTTATGTACCTTTCCATCATAAGGATAATCCATTCAAAAATGGTTTATTGTTTTTATTCCTTATTTATATAATGTGTGATGACTTGAGCCTGGTTTATATATTTTTTAACCACTCATGTTAATGTTTATTCCTGAGCATGATCCACATATAAATTTTTTATTTGAGTAGTATTATATAAGGCTTTCTAATACAAATATTCTACTTTTTGATATGCCTCTATAAACATAACTTTGTAACTTTGTACTAAAGTTTGTCTTGTATTCTCCTTGGAAAGGATTGCTTAACCAAATAAGAACATCCTCCTCCTAATTATTTCTAACATGGATTTTATTAAATCGATCCACATATGCTTTTCAAAACCCATATTTTACAATTATCAAACTTATGTCTCTATTCTTACATTCTTGTTGCTAGATGGAAGTGTTTATTGCGTCAACAACTTGAACTAGAAGGAAAATTCCTTGGCTTTGAAGGGAAGAAAAAATATCTATAAATATCCTATATACCTTTCCACATCCAGGTTTCTAGTGCAGGGTTATCCCCTATCCTAAATTTCCTTCTGTTGCCAACATTCCAAACTAAACAATTTCCAACCAAAGGAAAGTACATGACAAGTTCCTCCCAAAATATAGACATTATGTATGGATTTAATTTTCCTCCATAATAAAATTCATATATTCAATATATAATATATATATAATATATAATAATTATATATATATAATATAAAACAAAACAACCTAACCTCCAACCCATAGGAAAGGGTAAGATATTATTCAAGGCTTAAGGCCATTCAACAATAAGGCTCAAAGTTGTTACAACAATATGCTTAATATAAGCTTAACAATGTCGGTTGTGGGAATTGAATATGGATGGGGAGATAACAATTATTCCTCCCAACCAGTTGAGATAAACCCAATTGACTAATCTATTCTTTAATAACAAGTGGTTAAATTTTGATATGTCACATGCCTCCATAGGCCCTCCTTATATATTACTCTAAAATATTTTGATTGTCAATGGATTTACCAAAGTAATAAATATATTTTAAGCCCTAGACTCCATCTTCCTTTGATTTTAGCTAGACAATTCTATTTAACAAGTGGAATATCATCTTTCCCTCTCTTTTTTGTCCATCAAAAGGTAACATGTTACTTCCTAATAATTTCAAAACCCTTTTAGGAATGAAGGTAATAGAATGCTAATAATCTGGGTTCGCCTCTAAAATTAACTTAACACATGTCAGTTCACTCACCAATGACATCCATTTATTGCACCACAAATATTTTCTTTTCTCAATCTTCTCTATCATCCACTTCCAATCATGTTTCTAAATATCATTAAGTTTCAAGAAATATGCTAGATATTGGAAATAGAAAGACTTGAAGAATCCTTTAAACCTGATCTTTCTACACCCCATTTAAAGTAGTCGAAGATTTCTAGAAAATTATTTCCATTCCTAAAATCCCATTGTGTAAATCCAATATCACCTTTATTTTAATGATATCCCTTTTAGATCCATTATTGAACAAAAATTTATCATTAATAAACAAGGAATTAGTCAAAAAAAATAAAAAAGTAACATCCTTATTTCAACCTACTCAAAGTTTTAGTTCCCATAGCCTCTAAAATAGATCTAATTAAACCTTTTTCTATAATTATAAAAATTAAAGGGGACAAAGGACATTATTTTTTTATTCCTCTAGAAAGTCTAAATAAACAAAATGTTTACCACGCATAAGATTGCAAAATAAACTAATGATAAGAATCCCAAATTCTTATGAATTATAAAATCTATATGAATTAGAATAAGCCTCAAATAAAGAAATTATATTTATCGTAAAACTTGGATAAATCCAACTTCATAACAATTAAATTAAATATCTGGGGTTTCATGGAATAGTTTCCTTCCTATGCCACTTCTACATCTTCATGAATTTTCCTCATATGAAAAAAACCCAAATTGTTCTTTATAATTGACTCTAAAAGGATATCTTTCATCTTAATAGCTATGATATTTAATACTATCTTATAAATGAAATTGTAGAGAGTAATACGACTAAATTAATCAAAATATGTTGGATTGTCCTTTTTTAGATTTGAGGATAGAAGGGTGGAGTTAAAATATCTCAAGATTTTAGTTGTTCTCCTTGAGTCCTCAACCACCCTTAAAAGGTTTTCTTCCAACATATCATTAAAAGTAGTAAAAAATTCCACAATCTAGATTTTAGACCATGGATTCTTATCCATTTGGAAAGAATCCAACACAAATTTCAACCCTTCTTTTTAACACTTTCTCTACCATTATCTTATTTAACTCTTCACCTACAAAGCTAGGAAAGGAGGTAATCTTCACAATATCTAATATATTTACTCTATCTTATTCTTTATACAAACCATTAATGCAAGTTAACCCATCCCAAAAATTTCATTAAAGTACCTAGCTTTTCTCCCATCTTCCTTCCACATTCTTGATATAGTATTAATATTTTTCCTATGATTAGAATAATTATGAAAATATTTAAATTTGCATATCCATTAGCTAACCATAAATATAGGCTCCCTTGCTTCCAAAATCTTCCTCTTAGTATGATGTACATTTTTTGGACCATTCTTAGTAATTTTATTAAAATTTTCTTTAGAACATTGAGAATATATGTCGACAAATGTTCTCCCATTGAAATTAAATCCTGCTTCTCTTAACATAAGCCTAATTTGATATTGTTATCTTGATCTTTTCAAAATTGTTGCAAAATGGACATTGGAAAATTTCCTTAGTGATATTCATAACTTATCCATTAAAATTTTACTAAATTTTTGAAACCCCCATCCTCAAGACACCTTGAATTAAATTTGAAAGAGCATATAGGTTTATCATCCTCTTTCTCTATTTGGAGAATAATTGAAAGATAATTTGAATCGACCCCCAAATCAACCCATCATTCAATCCTTTCATGATCAACTACTTATAAAACCTCTTGTAAATCCACTCTTCTTCCATCCTCATGTTTCTGCATGTTAGGATCAATTTAAGTGGTTCAACATCCACTAATCGTACTCCCTCAAGTTTGTGTAAGAGGAAGTTAATAAAATGATCCTCCCTGGTAGAATTCCCCTATTTCTTATATTTGTTATGAAAGTAAATCACCCAAAAAATTTGATTTTATCTACCACTAAACAATTGTTACCAGAGAAGACATAAAACCATAGAAAAATTCTTAACAAAATATAGGACTAACAAACCTTGTTTGCGCCATGCCCTACTCTAAGGATCCCTTTTAGGGTTTATTTTTTCCCTCCAATACATCATGAAGGGATAGCTTTTAAGCATTTTAAATGTGATATTTCATGCATCTTCTAAATATAAACCCTTCTTTCTCTGTGTCTTTGCCTAATGCCCACTCAACGCCTCCTACAACCTCAATTTATCCCCTCTTTCTATATTTGAGATGATATCTAAAATGGTTGAAACATGAGGGTTCCTCTACTCCATCCATAGGTAAAGGGTTGACCTAGTCCCCTTGAAATCTCTCACCTAGGTCCATACTAGAGCTTGATTCCCCTATAATAGTTGGTAACCCTCCCACACCATTAATAACATCTAACAAGTATCCTTACCTCACCTTATAATTTTATTTTAATATCTTATATTTATCTACAAGAAATCATTTATACATTTCAAATCTAGGCCATATTTCATGTGATATTGTGACACGCCTTTCATTACCCAAAATTATGTAATGTAATTAGGAAATATAATGCTAGGGTGCTAGATTGATACTTTGATGTCAACATATATTATATGATGTATTGTTTATTTATATTAATAAAAATTCTAGAGCTAAAGAGAGGACAACCAACAAATTATGATGCCTTGGGGAGGGGGGAAACTTGACTTAAGAGGAAAAACATACCTTGGTTGAATATTTCGCTCTAATTTGATGGTTAGTATTCCTAAGAAGTTGAAAGGTTTTGAAGATGAAGGGTCAAGGTGTTATAAATATGTTGGAATTGATGTTAAAGGAAGTGCCATGAAGTGGTGTTGATCAGATGGCTACAGTTAGGTTGGTAAATAAGTGAAATTGGTGTCTAAAGAGGAATTATCTTCAAATCAAGTTTTATCTTATATATTTAGATCAAATTATATTGAAACCTACTTATATGTATTAGGCTCAGAAAATAATTTTCAATAGTCTATGGAAGTCTAAAAAATACCTCCTAGATGAAAAGTTATGAGCAAAACAAGTTCACAGGCCAAAGGTGGAAAAAGCCAATATATTCAACTAAAAGCCTGGTCAACTGGAAGTCTATTCGATTAAAAGTTTTGTTGACTGGAATTTGGTTAGATAAGAAGTTAGTTAGATAATAAGTCTCTTTTTCCAGTCTAAACCATAAGTATGATCTGTCCAGCTAGACCAGAAGTCTAACTCATCCATTTAGACTAGATGTCTAATCTACTAGTCTAGACTAGTTTGGTGGTAAATTTGGTAGCTTTTCTAAATTTGGCAGTTCGCTAAAGTTAAAATTGTAGCTAAAACTTGTAACTTTCTAGAATGGTGGAAATTGGCAGTTTAACTCAAAATTTCTTCTTAGAACAACAGAACAAAGATTAAATATTATATGAAAACATCAAGATGAATTGACCAAAGTGGAATTTGAGTGAAAATATGATTCATGAAAGTTAACGAGATGAAATTGACTAAAGTTCTAAATATAAAATTATTAACTCAAATTATTTAGAAGAAAAATTAAACAACTGAGTTGGTGGTTGTTGGTGAAATGGAATGCATATTGTATCATGCATCAGGGATGAATCATAAATCATATTTGGTGTCTGAAAGGTGTTTTAGAATGCAAAGAATGCATTGGTGATATTGGTGATGATGGTGATAATGGTGTCTATTCAACACAAATAAAAAATTAGTGAATAATATTTGCAGAAGTTGTTTTTATGGTGGAAAAGGTGTTGAGATAGGTGATTAAAGTGCGTTAAAGAGAGGGGGATTTGTGTTTGAAGCAATAAAGTATTGTTGATATGCATTTGAAAATAATATGAAAGATGGGTCAACATGGCAAGCAAGTTGGAGCTTAAATTTAAGGGGTTGTAGCTCCTTCCAATAGTGGCTGGTAAAAAATAAGGGTTAGTTTCTTCTTTCAATGGTAGCTAATAAATTAGGGGTAGTAGCTCCTTTCAGTGGTAGCTGATAAAATCAGGGGTAGCAACACCTTTCAGTGGTAGCTGATAAAACTAGCGGTAGTAGCTTATTTCAGTGGTAGCTGATAAATTGGGGCGTGGTAGATTCTTTCAGGTGGTAGCCTAAGAAACCTACAAGTAGAATATTCCAAGGAAACGATGTAAAAGTTAGTTGCAGCTTGCCTCAGATGAAGGAATGAAGAAGAAAATTTGTGTTTTTACATGTTCTTTTTCCTAGGAAATATCTAGGTAGATCCACCCAAAGGGATCACATCCCGTCGGCTTATTAGCATAGCCTAACCCCAAGGACATCAAGGAGAATTGACCCTGTGACCTCCCATAAGTGAGGTACTTTAGTGATGGGAACTCGACCAATTGAGCTAACCCTTGGGGCTTGTGTCCTTACATGTTACATATGTGTATGAGAATAATTATGTCGATATTTCCTTTATACATTGATTTTTTATATTACATGAATTATTTTCAAGTAGATTGAAAATTTTAATTTGGAAATATTTGTATAATTTGGTTACACTACTAATTCACCCTCCCTCTCAGTAGTTTCCTAGTTTCTAGCAATTGGTATTAGAGCAAGGTTCCTTTAGGATCAATTTAACAACTAGAAGGAAGTTTGGGGATCATGGAGAACTAGGATTGAATTACCTCATATGGAGTTCCATATTTAAATGGGTAAAATTATACAACTTGGAAGGTAAGAATGGAAATTTACCTACAAGCTCTTGATTTTGAAATATGCTTATCTGTAGAGAAAGGAATTCTAGACAATGAGTTTAATGCACAAGCTAAAGAGGAAGTATTGAAAAAATTGACTAAGTCATATCTTGAAAAAGTGATTTATTATGAGACCGCCAAGGAGATATGGGATAAGTTGCATTCTGTCTATGTTGAATACATTTAAGATGTTGATGATATCATGGATCCTTCTCTAAAGAATGGAGTAGGAAATGATCCAAAGAGTATTGAACATGATTCCCCTATATCAAGAGGCCAAGCTATTGATCAACACTTACAAAATACAAAGGTGATGAAATCTACAAGTAATATGTTGTTCTATTTTCTTGTAGAACAATATGCCATATATCTTCTAGCTACTCAATTACAAGTTTTGATGAAAGAGAGAGTTTTTCATCTAGTAGTAGTGAAGAAGGAACTACTTTGGTAGCAATAAAAAATATAGATAATTCTCTAGAAGATAATGGGTGCACCTCTGGTAGAGAAGAAGATAGAATATATCATGTGTCTATAGAGGAAACCTTAGATTCAACTGAGTGCAATAAACATTAGTTGTGAATCTAGCAACTCCTCTATTGAGTTGGAAGACCTTGAAGAAAAGATATATTTCAGTAGTTCTCTTATATCTACTTTTGAGAAAATTAAGAAGCTTGAACCCTCAAATTAGAAACTGAAAAATGAGATCATTATATTAAAAGAGAAGTTGTTGAAGTATCAAAAGCATGAAAAAAGTTTTGAAGCTTTGGATGATATTTGAAGCAGTCAAATCCCGCTTCAGGATAGGACAAGTTTTGATTGTGAAAGTGGTTCAACAACATCTCTGTATTCAAGCGGACCCATGAATCTTGCGTTATTGAAAGGAAGACCAAACAATGTTATAGTAACACAAAAACAAGAAGACAATCAAGACAATCAGACTGCCAATAATAAAGACAAAGGCAAACAACCCCTCAGGTGTTTAAATGTGGTGAAGCAAGACAATATTCCTACAAGTGTCCAAAGGAAAAGAAGGAGTGAGAAAAAAAGAAAAGAAAGACGTTGTTTAACCACAACCACAAATGTCTTAGAAAATGAATTTGAATATCCAAAACAGAGGCATTCCACCCCCCCCCAACGAAATTTTTTTCCAGAGTTACAAATGAATTTAGGAGAGCATATTGGTCCAAGAAATTTGTTATTCAAAGGCTATGGTAAGAATAACTCCTTTGTTAGAAAATTATATATTACAGAGCAATGGAACACATAAAATATTGCAGAAATATAAACATAGAAAACACATAAAATAAGAGAGACATAGATATACGTGGTTCACCCAATTTGGGCTACATCCATAGAGAAACAACCAGTCCTTCCTTTTATGTTATCTAGCAAACTGAAGAGATACAACCTACAAAAAATCCGTTGTAATTCCTTGTTCACTCTCATAGAATCTCCTCTTTCTTTCTCACTCAGAATACATATATACATAGACACAATACAATTACCTCATATATAGTGAGGGGTTGCCTTCTAGGGCCAAAAACCCCAAATTGAACATAACTTCTACCGTCATATCTCTGTCTAATGAACAACACAAATTGACTACGAAATTAAAACATTTTACAAGGCAATTTTATATCTATTTTTAGCTTCGGGGGTGCTACCCTTGATCCCCCACTGGGGGGGGGCTCCCAAATATTGTAACCACCCCACCCCCCCCAAGACCCCCCTTGCAGTGTACATTTTACGGGCGGAATGGATGCCACATTACGAACTGGGGTCCAACGTGGAAATACCTCTAAATAAGGAAGATAATCAGGCTCCACACCCGACAATCTCCCACTTGGAGACTGATTATAGCAACTCCACCGTTGCTTCATTTGTTGGGCAATGACTCCACTTTGGACCTGGCTGTTTCTCATCTTCTTCATAATACTTGAAGACCAATTGAAACTGAGCAAAATCTCAGTTTCTCCTTGGTTACAACTTTTGTTAACATATCTGCAAGATTCTGGCTAGAATGTATCTTTTCTAACTTCAACTGTCCATCTTCCAATGCTGATCACATGAAATGGTACTTGAGTTGTATATGTTTAGTCTTGGAATGAAATAAAAAGTTCTTTGCAAGATGTATGGCACTCTGGCTATCACTGTATAACCTGCCCAACTCCTGCTTCTTACCCAATTCATCTAGAAACCTTTGTAACCAAATCATTTCTTTACTAGCCTCTATAGCAGCAACATACTCTGCTTCCATTGTTGAGAGTGCAACAACAATTTGCAATTTTTAGACCCAACTGACAGTGGTTCCACCTACATTAAACACATACCCTGTGGTGCTCCTCCTGTTATCTCTATCACCCACCATATCTGCATCAACATATCCCTATAGAGAAATGTTTGAACCACCAAATCGTAATTCTTGATTTGTGGTACCTCTCAAAAACCTGAGAATCCACTTCACTACCATCTAATGTTCTTTTCCTGGATTGTTCATGTACCTACTTACAACTCCCACTACATGTGCAATATCAGGCCTTGTGTAGATCATTGCATACATTAAGCTTCCAACTGCTGATGCATATGGAACTTTAGACATATAATCCATTTCTTCCCGAGTCTTGGGACACATTTCCTTACTTAGTTTGAAATGGCTAGCCAAAAGTATACTAACTAGTTTTGCATTATGCATATTAAACCTTTTCAACACCTTTTGTATGTACTCACTCCGAGATAATGTTAATTTGCGATTCTTCTTGTCTCTAGTTATTCTCATACCAAGGATTTATTTTGCAGCACCCAAATCCTTCATTGCAAATGAGTTTGCCAATTTTATTTTGAGCACATGTATTTCATGCATGTGAGAACCTGCGACAAGCATGTCATCTACATACAATAACAATATAATATCGCTGCCATCATTTTTCCTTTTGAGATAAACACAATGATCAAAGTGACATCTATTATAACCTTGTTGAGACATAAACCTGTCAAATTTTAGATACCACTGTCTTCGAGCCTGTTTTAAGCCATACAAGCTCTTCTTCACACTGCACACTAGTTTCTCGTTCCCTTTTACCTCATATCCTTGTGGCTGTTGCATATATATATATATATATATCTTCCTCCAAATCCCCATGGAGAAAGGCTGTCTTTACATCTAACTGCTCAAGATGCAAATCTTCAGTTGTTACTAGACTTAAAATAGTTCTGATAGAAGTCATTTTAACAACAGGAGAAAATATCTCATCAAAGTCTATACCCTTTTTCTATGGAAACCCATTCACCACAAGTCTATCTTTATACCTTTTTCTACCTCCATCTCTCCCTTCAACTTGTAAACCCATTTATTCTGCAGTGTTGTTTTACTTGCAGGCAGCCTGACTAAGTCCCAAGTCTGGTTATGTGCTAAGGTGTTCATCTCTTCTTTCATGGCTTGCACCCACTTCTTCCTGGTTTCTACCTGCATTGCTTCTTCATAACATTCTGGTTCACCAGAATCAACCAACAATACATAATATAATGAAGGCGAGTATGGTTCAGGGGGTCTACTTATCTTGGTAGATCTTCTAACACCACTTTCAGGTGTTTGAGGTGCTTTTTTTTGTTGTGGTTGCTGTTGTTGTTCTAGTTGTTGATCATTATGATTTTCAGGCACCATCACTTTTTCTTTGATCTCATCAAGCACTGTGTATTCACTGTTTTCTTTTTCATGTTTATTTTCATGCAGTTGATAATTATTACGAAACATTTTCATTGAATATGACATATCTCCTTTTAATGATTTTGTGTTTTTCAAAATCATAAAAGCGATAACCAAAATCATTAACACCATATCCAAAAAAGGTACATTTCTTTGATTTTGCCTCAAGCTTTGTTCTATTTTCTTTATTAATGTGGACAAAGGCTTTACAACCAAAAGTCTTTAAAAATGAGTAGTTTACCTTTTTACTTGTCCATGCCTCGCCATCCAAGGAACTTGAAGGCCCTCTATCTATTAGATAAAAAAACAGTATCTATAGCATCTGCCCAAAATTGTAAAGGAAATCCTGCATGTAATCTCATGAACCTTGCGTGCTCCATGATTGTCCTGTTCATCCTTTCTAAGACACCATTTTCTTGTGGTGTTCCTATAACTGTCTTCTCTTTGCGAATTCCATTCTCAGAACAATACCTATCAAACTCTTTGCTGCAATATTCACTCCATTGTTTAATCTGAGACCCTTCAACCTTTTTCCTGTCTCATTTTCAACCAAACCTTTCCATTTATTGAAGGTATCAAATACATCATATTTATTTTGAATAAAGTAAATCCAGGTTTTTCTGGTTGCATCATCAATAAAAGTAACATAATAGCGAGAGCCACTGACAAATGATACCTGAGCAAGTCTTGTGGTGAAGTAAAATTATAAGTGCGGACACGAACAAATTCCTCTAGCTCGATGATGGGTCTAGCCACAACAGATACATTATATGGAATATTTCCTTAGGTTATAACCAATTAAGAGGGCCTACCTCTTAGTTCACTTATCCTATTTGATGATGTCCTTGCTTGCTTGCTCCATCTATCTCTCTCTTCCTTCTTCAAGCACCTGAAACAAGTAAACGAAAACAAACAACAAACGTGACTATAGACAAATTGTAATTCAACCTACTTAACAAGTCAAGAAACATTAAGTCATGAATGTGTAAGATGACAAAACATGTAGGAAATCAATCGATAGTTGCATATATTAATATCAAAGAGAGATTACAACCATTTGTCTTGATGTTGCAGTCCTCCTCTAACAAGACCAGGTTCCCACACACTTCTGATAGCATTCCATGATGGACTCAATCAACAATAGTTTTAAGGCTCTTCCCTTTAGGCTTCACTCCAAACCAAATCACACTTCTCCCTCACACAACTAGATAGCTACAACTAGTAATAGCTTGCTGTATACTCCAAACCAAAATAGCATAGGCACATCAACATCAACACTAACTTGTGCTTGGGAAGAAGGGAGGTTTATATAAGAAAAATGGATGGGAGATGGATTCTCTTCTCATGGGAGAAGGGTTTATCCCTTGAGGTAGTTCCATCATTATAGGGGAAAGGAGCCCAAACTGACATCCTCAACCACATCTGGCCAAACCATTTACTAGACTTCCTTTACGAAGCTTCTAGAACTGGAAGCTTCGGCTCCAAATTAAAAAACTTTACAAAACAGGACCGGTGCGACTGAAACACAGCTTAGTCGCTCTGGTTGGTGCAAGGAGTAGTGCTAATCTCTGCACATCGGCGTGAGGGAGACAAAAGGTCATTAGCGTTGGCCTTGTAAACTGGACAAAACATAAGTTTTAGGGAAAATGGTGCAAAAGGGAATTGATCTGCTCATGAAGAGGGACACAATGGGAGTTTCTTCATGAAGGAAAATGATGTGGGGTTCACTGTAGAGGTTCTCCAAGATCAAGGAATGGGGAGTATAGGGACAGTGAAAAAATGTTGTGTAACAGATGCCTTGTAAAGCGTGAAGGCCAAGATGGAGTGAGGGATGAAATTCTTTATAAATTAGTGCAGAGAACTGGTCTGCCATCGGAAAACCTACAAGCAAGTACAAATACATATACATAAACTAAGATCTCTATCAAATGATACATGAATCATGGCATGGACGCAAACATCTAGAGAATGATTATGTAAATGGATCCAGGTATGGGTGCAGCCATCCGTCAAAGAGGATCATAACGAAACCATGGTATGGTCGCAGCCATCCAACAATGAGAAGGATCACATATGATAAGTCATGGTCTAGTCGCAGCCAACCATCTAATAGATACATGCATATCATCATAACCATGTCACACTACTTTACAACTTGGACTTTTGTGATCTGAGTCTAGGGTCTTGCGCTCCAACACGACTCGATCAAAGTACAGATTCTAACATGTGATTAGTTGTGTTAACGTCAAACATGCTAGAAAGTTTCTTGATTAGCAGTCAATGATGTAAATTGTTAACAAGCACAAGAGAAACCAACAATAATGACAATGGTTCTCGAGGTACTATCAACATAATCCATGAAATGTGATTAGAGGAATTGAAGTCGAACACCAGTGAAATCACTTGATTGAAAGCCATTGATGTGAACTTGTCATCGAGTGCGAAGAACTTGCCATTAGGGCATGCAAGTTCTAAGGTACTGGAAGGGAGTCCCTTGATTAACTTCCCGGATAATGAGTTGAAGTTGACAACAAACAACCATGTCGAAGGAGGGCCATAATTAAATCCCACATCATCGATGTGAGATGAGAGGATGCAAAATGATTTTGGATGATACAGAGAATCAAAGGTAAGTTTAACTGCAGAAGATCTTGAACATATTGGCGACACAACTGGAAATTTGGCAGCTTTTGGAACCATAGGACTGGTGGTCATGATGATGTGGAGAGATCAAATGGAAGGAAAAAATGAACGGCCCAAACCCAGGAAGGTCAACGATACAAAGGAGGATATCCCAACCCGACACGAAGCAAAGAGTGTCATGTTTAAGAGTGAGCTACTGATATAACTGATAGATTTCCACACTTCTCCCCACCATTTATGGTAGGTACCCCAATTATTTTTTAATCACAAGCTTGAAGGGGATAACATATTCGTGCATTGAGAAGTTCATCCTTTGGATGAATCTGACCTAGTAAGTTTAACGAGCCCTAGGAAGGAGAAGCTCATGTTCGTCATAGTGACGAATTTGATGTCGTTTAATATTTTAATGAGTCCGACAAAGGTGTAACTCAGTATCTTTTTCATGTTTAGAGATTTTGAAAAAGGCACGTAAAATAAAACTCCACATGGTCCCTTTTCATATGTTTGTGTCTCTCGAACCTAAAAAGGTAAAAAATGATACTCGAGAGAACCACTTGACCATTTCAGTCAAGGAGTACCTTTTTTGTAAATGGTGCCCCCAAGCCTGAAATGGGGGTAAACTTATACTGGGCACATAACATTTTGCATCAGTTAATGAGTTTGAAATGACAAGGGCTCAACCATCTATTTGCTTTTAAAGGGTTGAAAAAGAGTTGAAAGCAAACCCCCCGTTTTTATTCTCTTTAACGAGTCAAAAAGGGAAAAAATACTTGGCAATCTTTTCATAAGATTTTAACGAGTTGAGAAAAGAGCTGAAACTTGACTCATCATCATCATCGAACATCCATCACTTGTCGCTGCACAAGTAAGGCATAGTGTATTATCGAGTCCTTGAGGTAAAATAGGTCAAAATATTAACAAAAAACTTGATATTTTCATGAAAAAATGAATAAAAAGGGGAAAAGTAAATATATTTTTACCATTTACCAATTTACCTTTGTCGTGAAGACTTTTTACTCACATTTGCCCTAATTGTTCTAGAGCAGGTTGCGGGAGATTTGGGAGGTCAATCAATGAGCCACCAGTTCTAGGTAACAACCGAAGCCCTGAGCTCCATTTTCATGTTCTTTATTTCTTCTTCTAGCCACTTTTTTATATTTTTGAGGAGGTTTTTGAAAATCTTTTTTTCCCTCAGTCAGCGCAATTTCCAGGAATGGAATTGCACCGGGCAAGGGTGATTAACAAAGCCATCAACACCGATCGGTGCAACTGTTTTTAAAAAGGTGCACTGGCACCGTGGATAGGGAAAAACCCTATTTTCTCAAAAAATGACTGTTTAAACTTAAATTTTATGTGCCAAGGATGATTATTGACTCAAATTAATGGCTTTTGCAGGAGAGAATCACTAAAAATGGTGGACTGGAAAGAATGAGAACATGAAGATGTTGACACCCAGGCAATGAATAACTCGAATTCCCTAGAGGCTTTAAGGGCTTGCTGACTCCTCAAATTCTTTCTTACACTAGGGATGCGGGCCCAACCCGAGTTACTTCGGTACCTGATTAGTCTTTGGGACATTAATCGAGAGATTTTTGTCATTGGCGACTAGGAGTTGGAGTTGGAAACTTCAGATATATACTTCATCATTGGATTGTCCCATAGAGGAGAGACGGTGAACTTGCATGGGTCATGTTCGATTGGGGCAAGCATATCTTCCTTGCTTGCCGAACACTCCCTTGAGGCCCTGAAATCCAAGAGTGGGAAGATAGAGATTGCCAGTGTGTGGGGTCTGACACTGAGGGTGCTTTTGTTGATTATCAACAGAGTGGCGTGGTCCCAGGTGGAACATGAGACTAACAAGTCGAAATTCCTTTATGCTATTGACTGCACAGCTCTTACGATATTCAACTGGGAAGAGGCCATGAAGATGAACATCAAGCACCAGCTCTCCAAAGCTAAGGTAGGGAATCTAAAGCTATTTGGCTTCGGATCGGTGCTTGTGACCTTCTTCCTGGAACGAGTGGCATTGTTCTAGTATCAGCTAACTGAGGTAGATCCTCTTATGCCACACGATCCGCAGATGGCCCGCTGGAGTTGTTTGATGCCCAGGATCACTAGGGGTTAGCACATGTCATACTGACCTACATTATTTTCATGGCTATGATGACATAAGATTGACATGGAGGACTGGCCATACAGTGGCACTGATTTCCATTGAGATCTAGACATGCCATTATCAGATGGAGAGGACTTCGATGATAAAGGTAAAAAACCAAAATTTTTAATTTTGAGATATTTAATTGTTTTTGGTATATATGCACTTATAACATTTCTCTTGTTAATGCAGATGTTAGACTAGATTAGCCTGCTAGGATGTCCCCAATAGCTAGGCATGTCCCCCACCTTATTGATGCTGTTGTCCCTTATCAGGAAGGGAGTAACAATGAGGAGGAGATCGCGAGGAACCTTGAGGGGTTGACTCATGGTATCCTAGAGTATGCTAGGGTAGGAGACATTCCTCGTCAGTACTAGAGACACACGATGGGAGTGTCGGAGCGGATTGGCTGATTTCTAACTCATGTTGCACGAGCCGTATCATGCTACCATGATCACCATGCTAATTATTTCCTAGGTCCAACACTTACATATTTTTTGAGGCCTGCGTGCCACGGATATATGAGGATACACATATTATTTTTTAGGGTTCTGATGTATCCAACATTATCACCATATATATCTATATATCTCTCTCTCTCTCTCTCTCTCTATATATATATATATATATGTTGTATTTTCCTGTCTACTATGGTACAAATGGTTTGTTTTATCTTTTACATGTCTCGTAAATGTCTATCCAACACATGATTAGCTAATGCATCTGTTAATGTATTCATGCGTCTAGGAATATGATGATATGTAATGTAATCAAAATGCCTTTACAATAGACAAATACGGAGATACATTCTCAATATTTGAGGGTTGTTGACGGAATATTTCCCATTAAGTTGAAGGATGACAAGCTGTGAATCTAGGTTGAAAACCATTTCTTTGATTCCCAGAGCGATGGCTTCTGACAACAGTTCGATGCCTGCACTATATTCAACAAATGTATTGGTTGTGCAACCTAGACAGATGCCTTGAAGGTCAATCAACTCACCGTTAGGGTCATGAGCAACCCATGCTACGGATGATAGGCTCTAGGTACTACAACAAGCACCATCAACAAAACCAATGTGGGGAGTTGTAGACATCTGCAAAGAAAGAAAAGCATAGTAAATAGGAAAGCTATTTGAAAACTATCACAGAAAACCACATTGTACAAAAATGAATCACACACTAATGTACACAAGTAACCATGCAAGATGACCTAAGCATAGTACTTCTTGAGGTAGAGCTCGTTTCATGGCTTATCGAGAGGATTTCCTTCATAATCAATAATCTCATAGGCTCCTTTCTTCAAAACATGTTTCACGATGTCGGGCCCATGCCACATAGGTTCGAACTTGTCTGCCCCCAACTTATTGTTATCTTGGTCGTATAGTAAGACCAAATCACCCTTAGAGAACGCGTGAGGGGAGACCGACTGATCAAAATGGGATTTGACCCATTTCTTTTGTGCTTCGATGACCAAGGCAGCAAGATGACGAGTCTCGTCTAGTCGTTCTAAATATAAGAGGTGTTCCTATTGAGGTGAAATTTCGGGGAGGAGTTCAACAGATAGCTTGAGTGAAGGAATCTCACATTCGATCGGCAATGTTGCTTCCAGACCATAGACTAGCTGGAATGGTGTGAAACCAGCTACGTCTTTGGTTGAGGTTTGGTAGGCCCACAAAGCTAAAAAAAGCATGAGATGACAATTTGACTTGTGCATCCAAATAGTATGTTAAAGCATTGTGACCAAGACCTTGTTCACGAATTCAACTGGGCTGTTGGCCTGAGGGTAATATGGGGTCAAGCCATCGTGGCACAAGCCTAATGCAGATGTTAGCTCAACCATCATGTAAACTCTGAAATGGGAGCCATGGTCTATAACAATGGTTTGGGGTATGCCGAACCTCGAAATAACATGGTTGAAAAGGAAAGAAGCCACCGTCTTATCATCTGTAGAATATGTATGCATTGCTTCAACCCATTTGGTGAAATAATCCACAACGACGATAATATAGCCATTCCCACCGGTCGAACAAGGGTTACATGTCATATAATTGATGCCCCATTTGGCAAAGGGACCAACGGTAATGATGGGGTGTAGGTGAGCGGGTGGGGTGCACATCTTGCGTTGGTAAATTTGGCATTCGTGGCATGTGTGAATAGTAAGAATGCAATCCTTGAAGATAGATGACCAAAAATAACCAGCACGAAGGATTTTTTAAGCTGTAGCATAACTAGAGATATGACCACCACATGCCCCAGAGTGGCAATCATTGAGAACTCTTTCAGCTTCCTCGATTGTAAGGCATTGGCGAAGAACTGAATCGACACTAACATGGTATAAAGTATTGCCAATAATACGGTAGGGTTGGGAGTGATGCTGAATCCTTCGGCGATCATCCTTGGTCAACGTGGACCAAAACGTGGGCATCTGGAGATACACAATGATACCACCATGCCAGTGTCGTGGAGATTCTGACTAAGTTAGTAGATTACATGTTCGTTACATTCATCGTCGTCTTGGACCAAGACCATGGTAATGGTGCTAGGGGTCGCGGTTAGGTAAAGGAAGTAATATTGATAATAGTTTGGTGGGTGTAATAGAGGAGAATTTATGAGGATGGCCTTAAGATCGTCAAAATATTTTTGGGCCACCTCGTCCCATACAAAGGGTGTTCCTTGTTTGAGCAATCGGGTAAATCTTATGGTTAGCCCAGCATAGTTGGGTTTAAAATGATGGAGAAAGTTGGCCTTTCCTTGAAGGATCTGGAGTTGGTGCAGTGAGGATGGAGGGGGTAAATTTACAATGGCCTTGACTTTTAGTGGATATAGGTGAATACCATCTCTGAAATGATGAAGCTGACAAGTTGTCATGATTCTACATAGAAAACACATTTGTGTGGGTTTAACCGAATGTTATAGTGCCTGCGACGTAGAAAAATATGTCGAAGATGGTTTGGGTGCTCTTCGCGCTTACGAGAATGAGCGGGAAGGTCATCCAAGTAAGGCTAGACAATGTTGCAAATTTCAAGAAACACATAGGAAATTTCCCGTTGAAACGTGGCTCCAACACTTTTGAGGCTAAAAGGGAGTTTCTTGTACGCGAACATACCCCATGGATAGATAAAGGCTATCTTTTCTTGATCGGCCGGTGCGATGTTGATTTGGTTATAACTAGAAAAAACATCATAAAGGAAAAGATCTCACTCCCAGCACATTAATCAATGATTTGATCAATGAAGGGAGTAGGATAGTTGTCTTTAGGACAAGCACGATTGAGATCTCGATAATCCAGACAAACGCGGATTGTGCCCTATTTTTTAGTCCCCGGGACAATATTGGACACCCAATCTCTAAGGGGGATGGGATAGATGAACCCATCTTTGAGAATCTTTTTAAATTCACCCTTAATAGTGTCGGCCTTCCTAGGGTGCACCGGGCGAAGCCGTTGGCGAACGGGCTTTGTGTGCAAAAACGTTGGTATTTCATGCACCACAATGCTAGGATCAATGATGGGCATTTCTTTGTAGGACCATGCAAACACATCATGAAATTCATGAAATAGACGAATATATGTCTTGATCTCATCTAGAGAACAAGATACCCCAATATGGACGTGTTCAATGATACTAGGTTTGATAAAGATGTCAATTGGCATCAATTGGGTAATATTACCGAGATTTCCTTTTGACCATACTTCATGAGTAAAAATCAGTGGCGGAAAAGCAAAAGAGGACTTTTCAAAAATGGTAGACATGACTATCGGGCGAGGCAGGAACAAGGAGTGATGATGAGTATCAGTGCAAGGCGATTCCTTGAGACACATGACTTCCATGATACCTTCATCAACAAGGAAGGTCTTGGCTAAGGGATCAGGCGATTCCAAAGTGCCAAGCCATGGGGATTTAGAGTACGTATCGAAAGAGGTCATCGACATATGAGAATCAGAGGATGCAAAGTTCGAAGCCGAAACAATTTCCATGTAATTGACTTTAGCGGGACTAAGCGACATAACTTCGCCCCAAGTATTAACAAGATCCGGCGTAGGTATGACCCAAGGGTCAGAATTGACCGAGATCATGTTGACAGAGGCAACATGAGGAGGTGGAAGTGGAAAAATTCCCATTAAGGCATAATCTTTGAAGAGACCTGCCCCCACACTCCCACAAGGAGCAACAGTGTGCTTGATGTAGACACATTGCCATTTGAGGAGGAAGGTCGATGGTGAAAATCTTCCCTTGATAGGGAAAATGGATCACGTGAAATAAAGAGGAGGCCATGGCATGCATGACATGAGTCCAACTTCGGCTGAGTAGAAGATTATAATTGAGATTGGCATCAACAATTTCTACTTCGACTTGCATTGTCTTGCCTTCCAGGGTGATGGCAAGGTTAGGTAAAACACTAAAGGGTTGCAAATTGTGCCCATCAAAAGCTTCCAAAGTGTTTGGAGATTGGTTCAGTGCAGGGGAACCAATAGCCTTCCAACATGCAGTTGACATGATGCAAGTGGAAGCACCTTCATCGATGACAGTTCAGTGGATGGTCTTCTCATTAATGACTACCTGAATAAGAAAGGAAATCTGATGAGGGAGCCGTGGAACATGGTTCTCTAGATCAAAACATACCAAATTGGAATCAGTGGGATCGATGCCCTCGATAGCTGACTACAAAGATTTATGCCACGATGGACAGCTTTGGAGTACCTCGAAAGCCAACATGGCTAACAGTGCCTGAGCAAAATCCTCAACAATATTGTAGTGCTAAGCATCTCAGACATTCAGATTATAATAGGATTTCCGTAGTACACCTTGAGAGGGTGGTTGCATAGCGGAATCAGGGTTAGGGTGCTCAATATGCAGAGGGACAAAACTTGGGGTAGAAGAAAAAGGTGCAACATCTTTCTCTTTCCCATTCACTGAAGTAGGAGTTTGATAGTATTTCGATCTAGTAGCCACATTAATAGGTGTACTCATCATGAACACTTGAGATCCAAAGGAAGCAGATTTGGTTGTTCTACCATTTGGGTATGCTGAGACGGAAATGACTCTTTGAGGACAATAGGGGTCCCTTTGAGTAAGTGACTAACTTCAGATCATCGGGGACAATACTTAGTGTAGTAATATTCCTTGCAAATGAGGCAGGGATACTTAGGTTTCCGTTGCGAAGATTTGTTAGAAGACGATTTAGGAGGACCCTATTTCGGGGCATCGACTTTAGCTTTTTTTTTTTCCTTTCTTCTTTCCTTTTGAGGATTTGTCCGCTATAGTAGACTGGACAGCGTGGACCTATGAGGTTTTACCAAGTCCAGGTGGATTCTAGGATGAACTATTAGGGACAGCATTTGAGATCGACTTCTGTTTGGAAGAAGTTTTAGCAGGGGTCTGGGATATTGAACTAATAACTCCATTAATGAGAGGAACAACTGGTGACTTTGATGCTGGGGGATTGGATGATGGCTGCAGAGCATTGGGTAATAACTCATACAAAGTGCCAGAATGAGAGTAAAATAGATCCAAGTATTGGGCATGAGCGATGGCCTGCTCTTTAGTGACACATCCACCCATAGCTATATTGCGAGCAATTAGGGCAATGAATGATTTGGTAAACCGTTCAGTGAGAAACTGATCAACAATCTCGAATTTGATTAGGGGACGCCTACGTCTCCATTCATTGATGTGATCAGAGATGTGTGTCGTAGTATCTTGTTTAAGCGATGTGAGCAAATAGGTGTCGGTTTCATAGTGAATCGGAAACTGAAAATGCATGAGGAAAGCCATGGCTAAAGAGTTAAAGTCATGGTAAGTACTTCAAGGTAGTTCGATGTACCACTTTCTTGTAGCACCCATGAGGGTTCGTTGGAAAACATGGAGAAGAATGGAATCATCCACGTACAAGTTTGACGAGAACCAGAGGTGATATGTCATCACATGGGCCTGAGGATCTTCTTTAGCTTTCCCATCGAACTTTGGGCAATCACTTGGTATCTTGGACAGAACCGGAGGCCAGTACGGTGAATGAAGAATTAGATCATTCGTAAGGCGAGATACATCTGCCAACTCGAGTGTAGCCAAGAATGGCAATTGGGTGTTAAAGGCATGGGAGGTCGATAAGCGGGTCCATAGGGAGGATCCCATCCCTGCTGGTAAGGATTTTGGCCATATGGCATCTAAGGCTGCCCCCATTACGGATTACCTTGACCATAGGGAGGATTTTGACCTTGAATACCTTGGAACTATCCAACCATAGGTTGCTGATAAGAAATGTATGGGTTGAAAGGTTGTTGAGCCTGTTGACCTTGGACATATGGATATGGGACCTGTTGTCCTTGAACATATGAATGATGAACCTGTTGTCTCTGAAAAAGAGGGTCTTGGACCTACAGTCCTTAGGCATAATGTTGATACACTTTTTGCCCTTGGACATAGGGATTTTGTACCTGATGCCCTTGGCCGGCAGGATTCTGAACCTGTTGACCTAGGACATGAGGATTTTGAGCCTGTTGCAGGACTTGACCTTGACCCTGCCCCTGTAAGGGTTGAACTTGTTGATATGTATACAAGGGTTGCTGCTGCCTTGGTTGATTTTTTTGTTGCAAGGGTTGACCTTGTGGCTACAAAATTTGTCCCTGGGGCTGCAGAGGTTGGCCCTACGAGGACATGGGTTGAGAGGTGTACGAAGCATATCGCATCAGCTACTACAATTGTTGTAAGGATTGACCTTGCGGTTGTTGCAGTTGACCTTGCTGCAAAAAAGGTTGCCCTTGCGGTAACAAAGGTTGCCCTTGTTATTGTAGAGGTTGTCTTTGTTATTGCAAGGGTACTTGAATAGTGCCTAGGAAATTACCGAACTGAATCTGGCCATAGCCAGGCTGGATATACTGCCCAGATTGGATGGTATAAGGTTGATTAACCATTCCTTGAGAACCATATGGATCATAAGGATTTTGGTATTGGACCTAAGCCCCATAGGGCTGTTGATACTAAACATTGCTTGATCTAGATAGGCCAATGAGATTCTAAACCTGTTGGTACTAGACATTGGTTGATCCAGTAGGATCAACAGGGTTATAAATAATACCAAGGGGGGGCTGGTTTATACCAAGCATGTGAGCTTGTGAGCCACTCAAATTAGTGTCACCTGACACCATAGAAACATTTAGGTTCTGTCCCCCAGGCAGTGGCACAACCTGGCCATTGACTAGATATTCTGGGTTCGATCCCCAGTGGAGTCGCCAATTTGTGGTGAAGTAAAATTATAAGTGCAGACACGAACCAATTCCTCTAGCCCGATGATGGGTCTAGCCACAATAGATACATTCTATGGAAGATTTCCTTAGGTTAGAACCAATTAAGAGGGCCTAACTCTTAGTCTTCTTATCCTGTTTGATGATGTCCTTGCTTGCTCGCTCCAACTATCTCTCGCTTCCTTCTTCAAGCACTTGAAACAAGTAAACAACAACAAACAACAAACGTGACAATAGACAAATTGTAATTCAACTTACTTAACAAGTCAAGAAACATTAAGCCATGAATGTGTAAGATGACAAAACATGTAGGAAATCAATCGATAGTTGCATATATTAATATCAAAGAGAGATTACAACCATTTGTCTTGACGTTGCAGTCCTCCTTTGACAAGACCAGGTTCCCACACACTTCTGCTAGCATTCCATGATGGCCTCAATCAACAATAGTTTTAAGGCTCTTCCATTTAGGGTTCACTCCAAAGCAAATCACACTTCTCCCTCACACAACTAGAGAGCTACAACTAGTAATAGCTTGCTATCTACTCCAAAACAAAATAACATAAGCACACCAACATCAACACTAGCTTGTGTTTGGGAAGAAGGGAGGTTTATATAGGAAAAATGGATGGGAAATGGATCCTCTTCTCATGGGAGAATGGATTATCCCTTGAGGTAGTTCCATCATTATAGGGCAAAAGAGCCCAAATTGATTTCCTCAACCCCATCTGGCCAAACCATTTACTAGACTTCCGTTACGAAGCTTCTAGAGCTGGAAGCTTCAGCTCCAAATTTAATTTTTTTTCCAAAATAGGACTGATGTGAATGGAACACAGATTAGTCACTCTAGTCAGCGTGAGGAGTAGTTCTAATCTCAGCACATCAGCATGGGGGAGACAAAGGTCATTAACGCTGGTCTTGTAAACTACACAAAATAGAAGTTTGAGGGAAAATGGTGCAAAAGGGAATTGATCTACTCATGAAGAGGGACACAATGGGAGTTTCTTCATGAAGGAAAAGCATGTGGGGTTCACTATAGAGGTCCTCCAGGATCAAGGAATGGAGAGTACAGGGACAGTGAGAAAACGTTGTGTAACAGGTCCCCATACATCTGTATGCACAAGCTCTAATTTTTCACTCTTCTTTTCTTTCCCAACTCTGAGGAATCTGACTATCTTCTATTAGAAAATTATATATTACAGAGCAATGGAACACATAAAATATTGCAGAAATATAAACACAAAAATGGCATAAAATAAGAGAGACACAGATATACGAGGTTCACCCAGTTTGGGCTACGTCCACGGAGGAACATACAGTCCTTCTTTTATTATATTATCCAGAAAATTGAAGAGATACAACCTATAGCAAATCTGCTATCACTCCCTCTTCGCTCTCAATATCCTCTCTCTTCCTCACTTAGAATATAGATATACCTAGACGCAATACAATTCCCTCATATATATAGTGAGGGGTTGCCTTCTAGGGCAAAAAACCCTAAATTAAACATAAATTCTACCGCAAGATCTCCACCTAATGAACGACCCAGATTGATTAGAAATTACTATACTTTTACAAGGAAATTTTACATCTATTCTTAGCTTAAGGGGCGCTGCCCCGGAAACCCCCCGCTAGGTGGGGGCTCCCAAAAGGTCGCAGCCACCCCCCCTGGACCCCCCTTGGACCCCCCTGCAGTGAATATTTTACAGGTGGCGTTGCCACCCCATTTTGAACTGGGATCCAATGCAGTGATAACTTTGAAGACAAAATATAACCAGGCTCCACACCCAACATCTTCTGTTTTCCATAAACAAAATTCTCATAGAATTTTAAATCAACATGCTTCAAGCCTGGCAACAAATTTCTGGAGTGAAGAAGTTGCATCCCCTTCTCACTCATGTGCCCGAGCCTATGATGCCACAATGTTGTATCTTCTCCTGTAGAGGTTAAATCATTAACATAATTAGAAATACCATTGCATAAATAAAATGTACCAACCTTTTCTCCTTTTTCTATTACCAGGGCTCCTTTAGTGACCTTCTAGATTTTATCTGTAAAAGTAGCTACACAACCTTCACCTCCCAACTGCCTTGTTGAAATTAGATTTTTCTTCAGGATTGGAACATGCCTTAGCTCCTTCAATAGACATTGATTTCCATTTTTTTGTTTAATGAAAATTGTACCCATTCCAATGATTTTACAGGGTTTATCATCACCCAAATGAACCTGTCCAAAATCTCCTTGAACATAATCATGAAAATATTTCCTATTAGGTTTGGCATGGAATGAGGCCCCTAAATCTACCAGCTAAGCATCAAAAATATTTTCTAATGAAAGAATCAAAGAATCTTGCAACACATCACTTGTCACATTTGCTTCATGATTGTTTTCTTGTTGCATGTCTCCTTTTACCTTCTGAGACTTGTAGTCTTTCTTCAGGTTTCCTTTCTTCCCACATTTCTAGCACACTATCCCCGATTTGGACTTGGATCTTCCTTTCCTTGACTTACTGCGATATCCTGGGCTCTTTCCTCTTTCCATTTTTCTTCACCTAGTCTTTGCAGTCAAAGAATTACCTGATGTCTCACTGGAGCTTTTCCATTCCATTTCCTCCTTAAGGATTGCACCGACAACATCATCAAAATTTAAAGTACTAGATCTAGAGACAGAGTTACTAATGGCCATAACTAAACCCTTCCAATTTTTTGGCAATGAGCACAGAAATAATAGAGCCCTAACTTCATCATCAAAAGTTACCCCTACAAAACTTAACTGGTTGGTATCTGTAAAAAATTAATTTAAATGATCAGCAACATATCCACCTTCTAACATCTTCATATTAAATAAACGATTCATAAGAAATACCTTATTTGAGGCCGAGGTTTTTTCATATAGTTTGGCCAATGCTAACATTAAACCCTTTGTTGTTGTTTCCTTTGAAATATTAAAGGCTACTGACACTGCAAGGCATAGCCGTATTGTTCCAAGTGCATTTCTATCGAGAATATCCCATTATGTGTCTGTCATACTCGTCGGCTTCTTTGTCTTTCTTCTTAATGGTAGGTATAGATCTTTCTGATATAAATAATCTTCCATCTGCATCTTCCATAGCTGGTAGTTTTGGCCATTAAATTTTTCGACCCTAAACCTACCATCTTCTACCATTGCTCTCACTCGAACTAGGAACCCTTCTCTCCTATGAGTTTATCAGTTAAATAGACCTTCGGCTTTGATACCAGTTGTTAGAAAATTATATATTATAGAGAAATGGAATCCATAAAATATTGCAGAAATATAAACACAGAGAACACATAAAACAAGAGAGACACAGGCATACGTGGTTCACCCAATTTGGGCCACATCCACAGTGAAACAACCAATCATTCCTTTTATATTATCTAGCAAACTGAAGAGATACAACCTACATCAGATCCGCTGTAATTCCCTCTTCGCTCTCACATAATCTCCTCTCTCTTTCTCACTCAGAATACAGATCTACATAGACATAATACAATTCCCTCATATATAGAAAGGGGTTTCCTTCTATGGAAAAACACCTAAATTAAACATAACTTCTACTATCAGATCTCTACCTAATGAACAACCCAGATTGAATACGAAACTACAACATTTTACAAGGCAATTTTACATCTATTTTTAGCTTCAGGGGCATTGCCCCTGATCCCCGCCAGGGGCGCCTCCCAAATATCGCATCCACCCCACTGGATCCCCCTTGCAACGTACATTTTACAGGTGGTGTTGTCGCCACATTACGAACTTGGGTCCAATGTGGCGATACCTCTAAATAAAGAAGATAATCAGGCTAAGATAAGAAGTATTTCGAATATCCAAACACACAGGTCATTTCCCCCCCAACATTTTTTTTTTGCAGAGGTATAATAAATTCAGCAGAGCATGTATTAGTCCAAGAAATTCGTTATTCAAAGGCTATAGTAAGAATAACTCCTTTATACCGCTTTTGAATAACATTGAATGCTGCAAGTGTAATAATTTTGGGCACTACACAACTACATGCAGAATTTGCATGAAATACCCTTTTCGAATAAATTCAATTAGAGGCATATCCCATAGGGAGGATCAACGAGGTCAACTACACATAAAAAATGAAATAACCATGCCAAAAGAAGTAGGAAAGCATCTGATACTTAAGTATTATAAAAAAATCAGCAGATTAGAGTCTGATATTCCCAATGTGGATCACATTGATAGTATTAACCATGTTCCAACCATTTCTCCAATGCAATACATGAAGAAATAAAGAACATACAATGAGAAATAATCACAACACCATGGTGGATTCACTGGGATCAATACCATACCATGTGTGTTCATATTAGGGGATATATGTTCAGGAAAAAATGACATAACATATTTAACATATATTAGGGGGTAAAGGGTTTTTATATTAGTAGGTATACAAAATTGAGCTCAAAGTTAATGAAAAGGTATAAAGGGGTATAAAAATGCTAATAAAAAAAGGATACCTACAATATCTAGTGAATGTAGGTGCTTTTTAAATTGGGAAGGTGTATTAGGTTCGTATTAATAGGGGTTAAATAATGTGATTTTTAGAGGTATTTTCCAATATGTAATCAAATTAAGGGTTTTTTTAGTATGCCACCAATGCACATGATATGTAAAAATTTCATTGAGTGAAGCCACCGTGCATAACACTAGGAGATATACAGGTTAGCTCTATTTGGTGGCAAAAACCATAGGTGGTTCATCTACTCAGATTGTGGTAGAAAGTCACTCAAACAAGTTTAGAGTAGGTTATTAGAAGATGGTGTTGCCCCAATCAGGAGCCAACATATTGTAAGAACCCTGGTGAAAATTCCATGTAAATATATATATATATATAAGGCCATGGTGATGGGACACGTATTCCAAAATGAATGGCGGGGGAAACATCCTAGTGGGTGTTGATTTAGTTTATTATGGCTAAGGAAATTGGCAAAGGAAATGGTTAAGGTTTTCGAAAGGCATTAAGAAATAAGTGGAATTTTATTTATGAAAATAATGGAAACTAGGAGAAAAGGAAGGTGAAAGGTCACACGTTGCATGTAAGAAGGAAAATGAAGGAAAATATTGGAAAATGAAGAAAATAGAAGCCTCATTAATAGAAAGGCTTTTGAGGATAAATGGAAGAGATTTGGTTTGTTCAGTGTTTGATCTTTCTCATTATTCTCTCTCTCTCTCTCATACTCTTGGAGACAAAGTTTTCTTGGAGAACTCTTGGAGGGTGTGGCATATTTGGATTCTTGGAGAAAGAAGGCGAAGGAAGAGAAGGAAAGCATAAGAGGGCATCGGGATCAGAAACAAAATTATATTTTCTTGCAGGTACCGAGTTGCATGTATGTTTCCTTCACTAGTTCTAGCATGCATGGCATATGCATGTGGATTTTTTGGTTGTGATTTTCCATTGGCATGGAGGATGGCCAAGATTGACAGTTGATTTCCTAGCCTTTCCATTTCCTGGATAGCCACGGTTATTGTGGGTTTACTTTCATTGTTTTCTTTTGGTTAGTTCTCATGTTTCCTTATCTTGGGTTCAATTACTAGTCCTGGAAGCCCTATTTGGACAAATCCTCTGGAAGCCCTGTATAACTTGTGGGTTGAGTTACTGGTCCTGGAATGTTAGGTAAACTTGACTTAGGATAGAGTCAAAAGTTGACGAGGTTAAATAGTGATGGTTTTGGGGCACATGGTATTGTACACCCATGGTATTCTGCCCGTGGTATTATATGTAATGGAGCCTATAAGGCTGGAAGGATTCATTGTAAGCAGACCTGGAGTGAGGGTGAGGCTCATTGGCCGATTGCCAGTTTTTGGTTGTGATTTTCCATTGGTAAACACGTGTATTTATGTGTTTATGGTTATTGCTGGTTAATTTTTATATTTATTTCTCTCAGTAATTCTCCGTAATAAATTTGTGTTCTCGGGTAAATTTCTTAACAATTGGTATCAGAGCCAAAGGTTGTGTATTGGCTTCAGAAAAATGCTTTTGTTACCAAGGGTTATTTAGCCTGGTAGACATAGAAAAGATTGATGCATAGTTTGTTCGTAGATCTAATCGAAATGCAGCCAAAACAAGGTTCTACAAAGGCAGATAGATGAAGGCGAAGAAGCTGCAATGTGTCGCGGCCATGAAAGAGTTATTGCAGGCAAAGAGACTGGAGGTAGAGAATCAGGAGGAGGAGAAGTTGTTGTTGTGGGATCCTTTGGTAGCAATAGAGAGAGCTCGAAGCAGATCTGTGTCTCGGCGAGGTCGTAAGCGAGAAAGGTCAAGTGGCATGGAAGAGAATGCTGATGCCATGGATATAGATCAACCAAACAAGAAGCATCGCATGTTATCACGCTCCATATTGAGATCAAGGCCTCCTAGTGAAGTCACCCTAGGCTAGGGTTTCAAAGATTCATCTCACAATTAAAGGTAGTTAAACTTGGCACGAAGGCAACAAAGAAACAAAACAAGGATGCCCACAATTGAGAGAAGATGGGTCAGAATAGCAACAGCAATAAAAATAAAATAAAATTAATGAAGTCAAAATTATTGCATGTAAATGGGCATATTACTGTAAGACCTGGTAAGGCATGTGTACCTCTGGAAGCCCTGTATAACTTGTGGGTTGAGTTACTGGTCCTGGAAGCCTGTTAGGCTGGAAAAACGCACTGGATAGCCATAGTTGGAAGGACTTCATTGTAAGCATGGCCTGGAGGTGAGCGGTGAAGGCTCACTTGGCCGGATTGGCCAGGGTTTTGGACAAGGATAATGAAATTTCATTATGATTGGGTTTTTCCCCGGATTTGGGGTTTTCCCGGATAAACACGTGTATTTATGTGTTTATGGTTATTGCTGGTTAATTTTTATATTTATTTCTCTCAGTAATTCTCCGTAATATATAATTTTCTAACATGGAAGCCTTGGCTGGAAAAACGCTCTGGAAGCCCTTGTTGGACAAATGCTCTAGAAGCCTTGTATAAGTTGTGGGTTGAGTTAAGAGTCTTGGAAGCCTTGGTTGGACAAATGCTCTGGAATCCCTAGAAGGTTTGGATGGAGATAAATATGATGATGGTTTTGTGATGTTTGATTGTGAGGTGGAATCACTATTTTATGGGTTGAGGTGGATGGCATTTGCAAGCCCTGGATGAGTTTTGATTGATGTGTTCTATGAGATCCCACATTCATGCTTCAAATATGGCACGTGGGCGAATGGATGAAGAGAGATTTGGTTCAACCATTCTACGGTCAAGTGGAATGTGGCAGTCCCATCTTCGGTTGGTTTATCTTATTCATTAAGAGAAATTAATTCCCTTGATTTTCATGCATATAAGTACTGATGTATATATGGATTTTGATGGATGATATGTTTATTGTATTTTGGTTCCTACAATGCTGGTTATATGCACATTTTATGACAACAACTATGTATGGCTCTCAACCTGTTTTTACTTGTATATGAATGGATAAAGTGTCTATGAAATAATAGATGAATATGCCGTAAATGGCACGAGGTAAAAATGGTTCATAATGATTCTCAGATAAGTATGAGATCCCTACACTTAATTCTATTGCTTACACCTTTTTATGCCCCTATACCAATAGGTGTCATATATCATGATTGACTTGTTTAGCTTTAAAATATGTTCATACCTTTACTTGTTGCAAAGGTTCTCCATATTTGTAAAAAATAAAAAATTTTAAAAATATAAAGAGGGTATACCCTAGAAGAAAAATCGAAGGGTAAAAAGAATAAATAAAAGTTCAAAAAAGGAAAGAAAATGAACCCCAACAAAAAGAAAAGACTAGGAAAGTGTTCAAATATAAATGCCACTACTTTGTTACTTTTGTATAATAAAAATTCTGTGCAGCTTGTCACCTATGCCACAATTCATGGATAGTCAAATAGATTAAGCTTGACTAGTTCATATTTTCAATTTCATGTTTTAGAAGTAGAGAATAAAGATCTGACCAAATAGTGTAATCTTGGCAAATAAGTAGATAGGTAGAGTGAAAAAGGAGCTCAACAGTTTAATATGAGCCCTTGGATGTAATAAGTGTAGATTTAGATAGGCATCACCATGTAAAAGAAAAAAGTTGAAAAGGGTTTTCCAGTCTAAGTGCACCCTAATAAAGAAGTGAAAATTCTAAAATAAGTATGTAGGGTAAGTAGATGATGGTTGTAGAATAAATGTGTGGTGAATGACAAAGTTTAAATGTGTAAATCCTTTACTTTCATCACCAAATGAAAGCATGTATCACATGGAAGGCACATCAAAGCAAGCAAAGTAAAAAATAATTAACTTCCCTACTCATTTCCCCTTAATTTTCACTAATTTCCCCTAAGTGCCAAAGTATCTATCAAGTTAGAGGGGCTCAGAGCATTTCACTGACTTTTGGAGGGACCAGACCCTCAGCCCAATAATTTATAATGCCTTAGTGCTTAAACCCCTTCATAAGTCATTCATTTCCCTAATAAAGCTTTTCCTAAGTAAAATCCTATTTTCCTTAGGAAAATTAAAAACATTTCCACATCTCAAAACCCTCATATTCGTTTAGCCTAAGTTATAAATGTTATATAATGAAATACACTTTTGAAAACGTTTTATATTAGCGCACATTTCACTAAGTCATATTAACCACTAATTCATTTTATTATATAATTCCCCTATATAACATTTACCCATTCCGTATTATTATAAATACACGAAAACCCCAAATTTTACATATCCCGCCCCTCGGTTAAATATAACCATAATAAATCAATAAACAGGATTAACTAACTAACCCGTAGTTAATTAAGAGCCCGAACACTGCCCTGCTAATAAAAGAATTAATTAATCCTCACAATTAATTAATAACTTCAACCAATAACGTCGCCCCCGATGTAATTAAAAGCTTTTAATTACCGTCGGGCCCCCACCATTAAATACCAGTCATATCAACTCCCCAAAAACTGTCCAATCGGATCCCCCAGATTTGATGGTCATCAGGCATATCGCACGAGCTCCACAATCGACCTTTAGCGTGTGATGGCGAGCGGTTTTGTAAATAGTACTTGTGCAACATGTCAAACGTTGTATGGAATCGTGTGGTCTCGCCCAAATACCACCTCCCCTCCACTAGCGGTGCGATGAAAACTGCTTACTGCCTCTTGCTACTGACAAAACATCAAATCATTCTCTCGCTGACACCATCTGTCCAAACCCCGAACTTGCCAAAATTTTTGATTTTGTATAAAAAACAAAGTTAAACAATTTTTTCTTTATTTCTGCGAACGCATGCATGCAATCTGAACGTTGAAGTCGACCAGCTCATACACCCAACCGTCAGCCACCCTCCGACTTGCAGTTCTATGCCACTCCAAGTTTTCCATTTGCACCTAGTGAACCTGCATTCCATTGCCTGTCACTAAAAAAATAGGTATTTACTAATTTCCGTCTAGAAGCCCTGCGAATACTTGCTTTCCTCTGTAATTAATTTGAAAAACCCAAATTTCATTATAATTCAGTTGCTAAATTTGGAATTCAAGACTCCCAGGGCCCTCTGTTTTCACCAATTTCACTTAAAAGCCCCAATTTCCTATCTGAATCCACAAGAGCCAGAATGGAAGCCCCCGCAGCCCTCAGTATAGCACCTATCACTACCCCTCACCGTGATTTGGATTATCTTCCCCTAGAAGATAAAGATTTTCAAATAAAAGACCTGGATACCGACAAAGACCACTTGAAAGTATTTTGCCAATGCTAAGACAATTATATGAATGCCTATGATGCCATAGGACTATGGGAATCAAATCTCCCAATGTACATGCTCCCCTCTGTGCACATTTTCCCTGACATTATCCATCAGTGTCACGCCAATTATGATCCCAACCTTAGAGCAGTAATGGCCCCCAATAAAATTGTTCTCTTCACAATTACTGCAGACTCAATTAATGAGATGCTTCAGTTTCAACCAAGTCAAGACCTCACCCCCATTTCCCTTGGAGATTTGCTAGAGAAATCATCTAAATTTTCCTAGTTTGAACTCAGTCGCCTTTGCCAGACTTTCATGGATAAGTAGCATCAACCCAAAAATCCCCCTCCATATTTGTTAGTTTTCTTCACACAGACAAGTAAAATTATAGTTGATATGATAGCTTCAGTCATGGGTTTCAATACTAGTGAGTATGTGGATGAATTGACCCTAGTTTTAATGTCCATTTTTACCCCTGGTCAGCCTCCTGCTATCAAGTATAACTATGCTGCATTCATTGTTGAGAAAATCCATGACCAATTCATGAGGCTGGAAAATGAAAAAGTATTCAAGTATTCCACCTTCATATATCACCTTTTCATTTACTATCAGTCTGACAAGTTCCAATTCTCTGTAAATAAACTTGATACAAAGGGTAATCCCAGATCAGTCATTTTTTGGACTTCTATCTTCCACTATTCACTTGCTTGTCCCTATTCATACAATGAATTCATTGACCAGTTTGTCCACCCATTGACCACCATGCTGACATGAAGTCCTCCTCCTAGGATTAGCGATGAAATCAAAATAATCCTTCAGCTATCCAAGCAGTACAAAATAGGTGATTGGTACTTGTACTAGAATCACATAGAGACAAGAATTTACGGTTGTGAACTTCGTCCATTCAAACTACCAAAATATGTTCCTATGAGGATATTTGCATTGGAGTATTATAGGCAAATGTTAAACTTAGATCATATTCACTTTACCAAGGCCAAGAAGAAAGAACTATTGAGAATTAAAGATCATTTAGGCCCATTTGTCTGCAACAATAGAGAATCATGTAAAGAAGCAGAAGAAATCCTAGAAAGATTCAGACTAAAGAAAAGTTTTGTTTGGAGGTATGATCCACAAGGTTTCATTTGTGATAGAAGAATGAAAAACAAGTTGTCACCATATTTTCATAACAAAATTCCTGAAATAGAGCAATATGCAAATATGGATGAATGGAAGGAAGGAACTCTAGTTGAGATGGATAGTGATCAGGTCAATGTAGAGAATGTGATGAAAGACCTAGAAAAGAGACTTGACCTGGACTCTTGTGAACAGGTACCAGTTGGAACTGCTCAAAAGCCAACACCAGGAACTAGTGCCTCTACAGCAGAGACTTCTCAAAGGCACTCTTAGGAAACTAGTGCACCCCTTGCAGAACCACCATAGCAAAAAAAATAGGAAACCAATACTCCAGCATCAAGACAACCAAACATGTCAGAACAGCTTGAAATCTTTGAAGGACAGGCTCCACCACTGTCCCATCCAGCTCAGGTTAATATGGGAGACCCCCCAGTTTTGTAGACTCCTCTGAATGAGGAAAAATGTTTAAAAAGAGACAGGGAAGTAGCTATCCCTGCCAGTGGTCCTTCAGACCAGCTTGGTGCTAAGAGGCAGAGGCTAAATCCACATTCGGAGGAAGAATTTTTTGAAGAAACAATAGAAAGTTTAAGGAAAGAAGGTGGAGACAGTCTACATACATCCCCAATAGGTTGGACACCTTCTAGTTCACAAAGACAAGAGCTTGAAAAACAATAGAGTGTCAAAGTTTCATCTTTTAGGTCTTCATATGACAAGACCTTAGACATCAAAGGAAAATTTAAGGAGATAAAGGCCAAAAATGAACAGTTGAAGGCTAAAACTTACATGCAATACTTAAAAATGGCCCCCACTAATCAAACTAGGTTGATGTTAGCTTACGACATCAAATAAGGCAAAATGCAGATGAGTTTTCTAAAGCCTATAGTACAACAACCCAAATCAATTGTAGACTACCTCAAAACTGATTTTGAAGTCTTGGCCAAAGATATTCACCCCATCGATCAAATAGAATTGCATTAGCAAACAGGGGAAATGGTTTATTCCACATTAACAAGCAAGGCCACGATGGCACATAGGCTGGAGAATTTACTGAACAACACCACTGCTCAATTACAGCTAGAAAGAGCCTCCTCACAGGGAAAGGACAACAGAATCAAACCATTGGAGGATTTTATTATTGGATTGGGCCATAACCCAAAGGATGTCAAAGCTGCAAAAGGACTAATAAAGAAAAAGAATGAAGATATAGCTGCACTGAGAAAGCAACTGAAATTGCCACCACTTATGCATCCACTTGCTGTTGAAGTAATTGAAAAGAAGAATGAAGAAGAGCTTATGGACTTGGTCCTAAAGCTAAATGAGAAACTGAAGGAGACAGAACAAGAACTAGAGAAAACACTACAAAGCAGGCAGAGTGAGTCGACCTCTCAGCCTCAAAATGTAGTGCCAGTGGTTTCTATAACAGTCCCTTGTACATTGGCAACTGCTCTAGCACCAAATGTCCCTTTGGCAACAACTAAAACTATTGGAGTGACAGGTACAGGTACATCAGAGGTAGGAACCTCAAGTTAGAGCACAAAAGAGTTAATCAAATCCATGGAGGAAATGAAGCTCCAGGTCACTGAACTCCAAAACATAAAGGAGAAATTCATTATCTTAGAGCAGAAGTATGATGTGTCAAAAATGAATTTTGCTGAAGAAGTGAGGAAAAACAAAGGCTTGGCTCAACAAGTAAAAACACTGGAAAAAGATCTCACATTTGAAAATCCTTTAACTGACATCAGAAAGATATTATGGATCAACATCACTCAATCCATCAATGATGTTTGGTTATCAATTTAAATCATTTTTGAACAGATTGACTTAGTGAAATTTGCTCTGCAAGAGATTGAAAAAACAAGGCAAGAATTAGGAGGGAAGCCTAAAGAGGCCATCAGATTAATAGACTTTCTAAACAACAAAAAAAGGTATCAGTTGGAGTAGCTAAATATTGAGGATAGGATTGGAACTATCCTCAAAGTAAAGAAAGTGTTGACTAAAAGGACTATAATGCAAAACCTAGAACGAAAATTCCAGAATATGCAGGAAGACATAAATGAATTTATGGGAAAAATTGGCATTTTGCAGAGTAAAGGACTTCCAAGTCCTTTAGTCATCAATGATAAGTTAATGAGGCATGATGATTATGTCAACAAATTACATTAGTATGCAAACAGCCAAGCCAATTTCTCTGCCAGTTCATTTGCACCCAAGGCATTACCCACAGGAAGAGTTCTCTATGATAGTTTGGAGAACCTCTTTTATGTTGAGCATGAATTGAAACACTTGTTTCCAATACAACCAAACTTTTTAAAATATACAGAAGCAAATGAAATCTACAAAAAAATTACAAGGACTAGGATACCAAGAGATGATTGGTGGATCAACATGACAAACATCTTATGATTTACCATGGTAAAAAGTGAATTGAAGTATTTACCATAGTCAATTTTGGTAAAAAGGGATGAATGATAGTAAAGCAGGTAAAGAGTATCAGTCACAGGTAAAAAGTATCAGTGAAAAGATCAAAACAATTAGCCAGCACAGAATTACGGGCAAGACAACAAGATGCACAATCATAGGGCCAGCCTCCAGCTCCTTCAATAAAAATAAGGACAACAACCAAGCAGTTTACATTCAGTTTCTACTTTCGAGACCATCTGTCTCTACATTCATGTAAAATATATTTAGTCTTCCTAGAATATACCTCTCTAAGTTAGGAGATATTTTGTTGTAAATTTTGTATAAGTACTTCCTCATTTGAAGTATTGGGGGTGGATTCTGAGACATTTCTGTAAACTCTTTATTTTGGAATAGATGTGCTGTTGAACAACTATTGTATGGCTGGTTGGACAAAGTAATAAAGCAAAGGAATTTTACAGGATTCCTGTGTCAAACGAGAAACAAATAAGTATTCTATATCTTATGTTTTTACAATTTTCTTGTTTAAATATTCATATTGTTCCATATATGAATGATAAATGAAAAAGTATATTTTAGAAAGAGCTTCATTGCATTCTATCTTTAAAATAGTTTATATTCTTAATGTTTTATTCTAAGCTATCATAGGTAGGGAATTCTTAATTGCTCCCTGCTTCTTAGTTTATTGTTGCGGCCATTTAACAAAAAATTATTGATTGCTTTTTGTTAATGATCACCCACCTTCCCTCATTTTGAACTTTGTTGAAGGATTCTTAATTTCCCTTCATCCTTTTCAAGACCATCTCACCCTTTAATCTATCATTTGTATCTTGTTTAGCTATCTTGCCCTATGAAGCCCTCCTTTGTTGAACCAACCTGATCCAGTTAAGCCATCTTCAGTTGGCTCCATAGCCCAATGGCCTGAAATACCTTGTTCTATCCATCTGCTCCTGAATTCCACCACCAAGAAAAATCAAAACCCCCCAAGCTTTCATAACTAGCCTAATATCCCATAAACAAATCTAAATAATAAAGAGAGAGCCCTCTCTGAGTACAAATTGGCTAGATTATGTACTTAAAAGTTGGTTTGTCGTTACCTCGAGCCCCTTTCCTTCTTTTGACAACTTCAAGGAAAATCTGAGTGTTAACATACCTATAGTTTATATGTCGATGATATGTTTGATGAAATCCCTGTCATGGGTAGTAGGGGTCTGGTTAATGTCTTGATCAACTATTTACTTTTTCTTCATTGTTTCCATGTAATTTACTTGATTTTGAGTTTTCATTCCATTATGGGCAGTGGCTTGGGCTCTAGGTCTGAAAAAGTGGCTTAATTCCCGGGGTCGCTTGCACAAAACTTGCAAGTTTGGTCCATAATCACTGGTAGGTAGGCCTATGAGAGCTATTTTGGGTTTCTAGTTGCTCCCTTTCCCATAGCATGAGAGCGACTATGGCCTAAGAGATCTAAAACAACAGTGGGACGCAGGGACAAGCTTCCTAAGTGGTTGACTTGTCTCTTAAGGTTTTTGTCGATGGTGTTGAATGGATGTATGTGATGTTCCTTCAATTCCACTTCCTTGAGGTCACATAGGAGGTAGAATATGATCATAGTAACCTCTTGTCTCATGTTTACCTGATTGGCATGATCACTTTGGGTAGGAATGAGAGGAGGGTATTACACATATCAAGATGTGGATGAAAAAATAAGATAATCTACTCAAGGGGAGTAGATCCCTTGTCCCTCTTCATTGAAAAGAAGATATTGGCTTCAAGTGAAGCCCAAACTATTATATGCAAGGAACATAAGAGGATATACTAAAGTAATGCATATAAAAGATTAGAGGAAGAAATCAATCAACTAAAATTAGGCTGGATTTGGTTGTGCATTTGAGGAAAATTGTCAGTTGAGTGCAATAGTAAATCTATGAAAATTACCTTTATATAACCAATCGTATCTCTTAAAACATAAAGAATTTTGGAAAAAATTCTCAAGGGTAAAATAAATTTGGCCATTGTGCACAAAACCCATGTCATATATTTTTGAGATTCATCCTATTTTTCCTGAAAACTCCAATTCAAAATTGTTATTACTTCTTATTTGGAATTTTTATGAGTGGGACATTTGACCATGAATTGGATCTCAAATTCAAGATTAGGGAGAGAAAATGGAGGTTGAAACCTATGTTTGCAGGGAATAGATTAACACATGTTGCAAAGAGCACAAGTTTATGGCAATGGTATTAACAATTGGTAACAAACCTATCAAGATATGAAACGTTTGTGAAAAGAGTACACAATATAATAGAAGGTGATTGTTTGCAGATGCTTAATGCCACAAAGAGAGCATGAACATAGGGGGAGAATACTCAATTAACAACTGGAAACAATGATATCAATTTTATACCACTGAAGGATAAGTGTGCAAGTCTGAGGCTGATGGTGTTGTTAATGTTGTCTGATTGATGAGTTATATTGATGATGTTTCCTTGTCCTATTCCAAGATTAATGTGATTAAATGAGGCAAGTTCATGTGGCTACCCATAGAGTATTCCAGAGATAAAACTACTTCTATTTGTAGTTGAATGTTAACAGTACGTTTGCAGGAGAAAGATGAACATATGTATGACATAATTTAGGTCATTGATGATTTTTTTGATCTTTCTCTTGAAGTCTAATATATTGTGATGTTTGTATGAGTCCATTGCCATTATTTTCCTAAAGTATCATAGGTGGAGAGTTTGTTAATGAATAAGAGCATGCTTTCATAGTTTTTATATGGGAGCATTATTTTGAATATTCATGCATTGGTGAGAATCACTTTATTTTTGTCATATAAACACATAATTTGTGTCATTCATGCATATGAGTGATCTTTGTTGATGCTAGAGGTCATTACACATAAGTCCAAGTAGAGTAGCACTATTATAATTGTAAGCCTAGCTGACATTGAGACCAACATTAATTTGTGTATGAGTCCAAGCAAAGAAGCACAATCATAAATGTAAGCCTAGTTGTGACTTAGAGCAATAGGCATGAATGTGCTCTTTTCTCATTGGAACATAGTTGATATCTTCACCAAACCTCTCCCAAAGAGATCAATTTGAGTGGTAGATATTGGGAGTAGTCCCTCTTACCTCCCTCCACTAATTCTTCTCTAAGGGGAAGAAAAGTAGTTGTCTAGATAGGTCTAATGCTCAACATATCCGAAGAAGTTGCTAGATCCACAAGAACATAGTAAGACAAGGGAAAATAATTTTAGGTGGAGCTATTTTTTCACTGATGTCAAAGGGGGAGAGAAAGTACACAAAATTTCATTGGTTATAAGAAGGGAGAATGGCCAAACATTGAGCATGCCTTTATGTCTTCTATGTGATAGGTGAATGCAACTTTTCAAAAGAACAAGGGGAGATAAAGGAAACTATTGAATACATGAAAATTTACTTAGTTGTCATGATAAATCATATCTTATGTTCCAGTTGTAATGATTGATAAAACTGTTTTGGTGTTTCCATCTATGCCAAAGAGGAATAATGTTAGAAATTTCTTGGCATTGATGTCAAATTGTCACGAAGTGGCATTGATCATTGTTAGGCAAATAAATCCCTCTTGTTGACAAGAGTGATCTCCCTAGATCCTAAAAGGAAACTAGAAACAAATAGACAATCAAGCTAATTCCTTCCCTAAATCTATCTTTTCTTGAATTATAAGCTAATAAAGAAATTCATACCTTATTTTGACATGCTTGATGAATATCCCTTTTTGTGCTTCAGTGTAGCTCCTCCATGCTTGAACCTAGACCTGCACACATGGAAAAAACAAAGGATCAAATTCATATGCAACATAAATTATTCAATAATTCAAAGTAGTGATCAAGGAGGCTAGTAATAAACATCATTCCAATGGAAAAACATAAATAACATCATTCCAATGGACAAACATAAATAACATAAACCATCCATGAAATTTATAAATTAATCCATTAAACAATGAAGTGAGAAGGAATGCTTTCTTGTATTAATTTTAGAAACATAAAGGAGCTAGAAAACTTGTGCCTTGATGTTGTGAAGCTCCTCCCATTGATCTCAATCCTCTCCAAGAATGTACTCCAACATAAACTTACTCTCAACAACCTCCCTCATTCCCCCACCTATGGCTTGATTAAATAAGCCAAAAGGAAGTAGTTTGAGATCCTTAGTCCAAGGATGAGATCCACTAAAAGAGGGATGATGGCTCCTTGAAAAATGGGAATTAGTTCCATAAAAAATGATGTTAGGCTCGAATAAACATGATTTTGAGGCTTTCTGTTGGGAATGATTCACCCAACAATGCTTCTAAATCTCACTTTTTATTTTCACTTTTTATTGATTGACCTGCACAATTTTTGTTCAGAAACAGAGTGCAGTTCTATGCAGTTTACAATGGAAGAAATTTCACATGTGCGGTTTTTGTTCAGAAAAACTGTACAGATGCTCAAAAACACGGTTTTATACCTTGGGATCCATAAATTCCACTTTATTCAAGGTATATAGTTGTTGGATTGCAAGGGAGTGTTTCATGATACTTGGATGGATGGTGAGAGGTCCAATTTTGATGATCAGCTTCCTAATGTGACAAAATGACATGTAACAGATTGCCCCCTAAAGGGAAAAGTCATAAAATTTTGACAACTGAAGTACTTTATCATATCAAGGATTGGATCAGAGATCTTGGTTGGAAACCCGCAACAACCAATCAAGGATTACAATGCAATATAATAATCATCACTGAGGTAGGCATTCCCATACCCAAAACATAAAAGTCTTAAAGCATAGTACAAGAATACATAATGTCAAAGTAGATATAGGATGGATGCAACCATAAAACATAAAAAAAGTTTTATAATCATGAATACAAAACTCCTCGCAACCTAGATGGATGAAACTAGATCCAGGGTCTTGATCTCCATCTTCGATCCATAATACGAATCTAACCATGCGAGTAAATGTATTGAATTCAAACATGGTAGAAACCACTTAATTATTGGTCAATGATGTGAACCGTTAACAAGTGTGAGAGAAATCACAAATAATGACAATGTCTCTCAAGGTACTTGCAATACAATCTATGAAGTGTGAATAAGTGATCTAAAGTCGAACACTCATAGAATCATTCAATCGAAGGCCAATGATGAGAACTTATCGTTGAAGGTGAGAAACATGTCATTAAGGCATGTAGGCCTCAAGGTACTAAAGGTTTCTAGATAAAATCCCTAGATAATGAGTTGAAGTCGATAGGAAGCGATACGTTGCAGGAGGGTCTATGACACGAAACTAATGTCAAGTTTTGAAGAATAGTTGCAAGAAATGACTCATGGATGGCCGACGTGACTGAAGCCTACAATTTGCAAGGTAATTTGAACTGAGGTTTGGACTTCTTTAGAGCATGTTAGTGACACAAAAAAATGAATTGACAACATTTGACTCAATGACAATACCCAAAACTAATTGAAGACTTTCAATAAAGTTCCATTATCTGTGAGACAAATGGATTCCCCAACCCAAATAGATAAGTGACGAAGTGTCATGTTGAAGAGTGACACATTGCCTAAAATACAAGAAACAAACTTTTCTTCTCAATTCCCCCCACCATTGTTACAAATCTATTTGGGCACATCAAATCCCAACATTTTGATCAGTGTTTTAGGCCTCATCAAACCCTAATTTTAGTTGCTACATGCCATAAGCAAGTCACGCCTTTGAATGCCTCCTTCCCTGAAAGTTTCATGACCTAAGACATCCAGAAATGGTCTCTAAAGGGACCAACACAGGTAGATACGTTGCTAGGGTGCTCTGTAGCGGAGGTAGACACACTGTCAGGGTGCTCTGCAATGGAGGTAGACACATTGTTAGGGTGCTCTGTAGAGCATCTAAGCCCTCTTTAGGTTGCGCTGGGCAAGAGTGAGTGAAATTCACATAGGGTTTGGGAAATATTCTTATCTTGTGAAGTCATCTAGAATTTTCCCTGTCTTATCAACTCCTATGAGCTCACAAATGGATGAGGAATGAGTTAAGGAGCATCCTATCCTCTCATCCCTTCCTCCATGGAACTAATTCTAAGTATGGAAGGCCATTCAATGTCACAATTAATGACAAAACCTCCTTCATCCTCCTATAAATTGACCACTCATCTAAGTGATTAGGAGCTGGCTGGATTATGTTGAATTGTAAGGAGATAATGTTGCTATGATACTTGACTTTGGAGCAAATGATGTGATGCCACAAGCTTGTCTTGATTTTGAGTGATGTGGATGAGATCCATGCTGGAGAAATGACTTTGAATCAGACATTGATGGTTGTAATTAGTTCTTCTATCTAATAAAGTGTTTGAACCTTTTTCCATATGATGTATTCTTTCATAATGCTTATATGTATGAATTGCTTCTGATTCCTTTCATTTATATTCAATGGATCATATGCTTTGATTGGTTTTCGTCTTTTGTTGTGTTGATAGGGTACTTTTAGAGCCGATTAAGTATGGGAAGGAGCGACGGAATTGATACAAGGGATACGAGAGTAAAGTGGAACTACAGGTAGGCCTTATATCCTCTCTTCTTATCTATTGTTTATAGGGAAAGTCTAGAACACTTTAAACTGTTGTTCTAGGCACAACTACTTGTCTAGTGAATTAGTATTTATCCATAGATGCTAAGTTCTACAAAACAAATTGGTGACCATACTGGGGAAGAATCCTCTTTCCTAGTAGATTATACACTCCTAAGACATTCTTGTAGACCCCACTTGTGTTCATTGACTCTATTTCAGCTCTTTTGCATTGAATTTTGGTAAAAAATTGAGGTTAGATGACTCTTGAGTGGCCTCTCAGAAATCAGTATAGGCTTGGTCAAGGGACAATTCTCTGCGAAGCACCCTTGAGTGAGAGACAATGCTCTGCAGCATAGTTAAGCCCTCTTTGACCTACGTTGATGAACCTTAGGTCAAATTCCCACCTTTGGAAATAATTTTTGCCAACTTTTCTCTGTTTGTTTGCTTGCTGATTGATCAATGAATGTCATGTCTCAGAGAAATTTTTTTTATCTTCTTTGCCATCCCTACTTTGATTTTATTGATTAATGTTTTTTAATGATTTCTTGTCATTATAAGTCTATAGTCAAAGTTAGAATATGGTTGATTAATCTTCATACAAAAGAAAGTTTCGTAAAGTATTCTCTTCCTTCGAATTTGAACTATTGTAAAAGTATTCATTCTTATGAAAGATTGATTAATTGTATGTGCATATTTCTTTTTGTTCATCAACATCAAGAGATTCGAAAAGAAAAAATTGCATCATTCATATTGTAGTTTGTGAATGCTTGAAAGGAATAGCTAGGGAAATTGCATTAGATGTGCCCTTTTCTCTTTGTCAAAAATCTGATTGCTCTATCCCTACTAGTTAAGGATTTTCATTGTTAAATTGAATGGAAAGAATGCTTATCATATTAGTTGCATTTTAGGAATTCAAACATGCATCACATGGCGAATCTTGAAGGGAAAATTCTAAAGAAGATAACCTTAAAATTTATCTATATTTACCTAATGGAGCATTGTCACCTAACGAAAAACATTTAGAGGTCTAGGCTAGAGACGTGTTCCGGCATTGTAAAAAAAAGCAGTTATCGCTAACTTGTCTGCAATACATCCCGAGTGTGATATCTCATTCCACGTACGTGAGTATATCATAGCTCGTCCATGTACCTTCGGCTATATAGGGCGGTGTTACAGTACATAAAGTATATGGGAATGCTCTCACTGTGCAGTTTGCATTAGACAGTGCTTATACGGACTGGGCCTCCACGTACCATCAGTTATATATGGGGGGTCAACTCTAGGTTTCTATCCATCCTTAAGTATCTGAGTTTTCCACCTTGTACATTGTGATACACTGAACAAAACATTTGAGGAGATTGCCTGCCCATACTTCTTGGCTCTCCAAGAGGTATTCTGCAGTTCACAGTTTCTTGGTAAACCTTTTGCTGAGATTATCCTTCTTTTGTTTAGTTATGTTATTTTGATTAAAATAAAATTAATTGACAGTGGATAACATCCTCCACGCTCGCTACTTATTTGATCTTAGGTTGAAACATATGGCAACAAATCCAGAGTCCACCAATCAATAAATTCCTTTTGATGGGAATCCTAGTCCTTTTCCTCCTTTTGGAAATATTGGTGCTCCATATATGGCTGCATTGTACCTTCTGAGATTTACCACTGGCTTGCCAGTATGGTTATTTTCAACCTCCTTAGTTCAAAATGTTGTGATTTCTTCGTAATCGAGTACACTTCCAACTAGACAAAATCAACCTCCAGTTGATCCTTAAGTTGACCCTTTTCCTTCTTCCTCGGTTGTTTCTTCCTTCCCTTCTTCCTCTTTGCCTGGTGAAAGTATTGGTACTAGTAACCAGGTGGCTAAGAAGAAGAAGAAAGGGAAGGAGAAGAAGAAGAAGAGAATTCAGAAGAAGGGCAACCAAGCAACCATTACTTTGAATGCAACATCTGATGAGAAGCCATCCATCAAGCCTCACAAAGTTTGAAATCCATGCAAACTTTGTGCGGGAGACCATCTTCTTCAAAATTTTCCTGATATTCTTTAGATCTTAGAAGAATGGTATTCTCGTTCACATCATCCTTTGTCATCAACTTCTGGAGATCATGTTGGTGACACACCATCAACTAGTAATAGTAAAATTCATGGAAAGAAGGGTAAAGTTAATTTTCCATATAGGTTATGTGAAGGGAATCACCCCATTCACCTTTGTCCCTATCGATGAAGCCAAAAAAGTGTTGGATAACTATCCTGCTTCACCGCAACGACTTCCATATGGTTACAGGAAACTCTCCCTAAATCCTTCACTAGTTGATGAATTGATTGACCAAAATCAACCATTGGTCAAAACCACTCTCTCTGAAAGTGAATCCTATGAGTCTATACCCGACCCAAATAAACAGGTCGAGGGAATAGTTGACCCGATTTCAACTTCAGTAAATGGTACCTTTCCTGTAGAGAGTGAGTATGATACCACTCAGGTTCTTTTTATTTCTTTAGATTCTAATGAGCTTGGGGGCAATCTGCCTGTTCCATCAAGATAGGAGGAAAATCCTTCCATTCTCATAACTCAAGGGGTTAATTCTTCCATTCTTACAGTACCCCCTCCAAGTAGTCTAGTCACTTCCTTTGATTGGAATCAACTGGCAGGATTGCATCTTCCTTTTTATGTGCCTTTCCAGATAATAGTAAAAGTTTGTAATATGATTGTATTTGGCATTATTATAGATGAAGGTGCATCAATGAGTATCCTTTCCTCAATTGCTTGGCAAGCGCTCGGTTTTCCACCACTTGTACCTGTTATAGAGAATCCGTTGGCTTTTAAGAGAGGAACCAGTCAACCATTGGAAATTCTCCCTTAGTTATCTATTACTTTGGGAGGAAAAATAATTTATCTAAACATGATGGTAGTCCCAGGTCCTTTAGATTACAATTTACTTCTTGCGTGCAACTATGTTTATGACATGGGAGCTATTGTTTCAACACTCTTTCGAGTGATTTGTTTCCCGCATGAAGGTAGAATTGTCACTATTGACTAGCTTTCATTTCCCGGTCCCAATATGGCTTTCAGTCAACCATCTTCCCTAAATAATTAATTTGTACCAATGGTATCATCCCTACCACTGGTTAATTATGTGGAAACCTGTTCCATACCTACATCAACTGATGATCAATTCAGTGATGTTGTACATCATGTACTAGGGGCATTGGAACCAGATCTCTCCTTCATGAACTTGTATGGGTCGTGATAAGGCCCATGTGGATAGTTCCTGGTCTTGTGTCAACCTCGTTAAAAATGAAACAAAGGAAAATGAGGATATTTCGTTGTCTTGTGTCAACCTCATTAAAAAATGAAACCAAGGATATGAGGATAGTTCCTTGTCTTGTGTCAACCTCATTAAAACATGAAACCAAGGAATATGAGGATACTTCCTAGTCTTGCGTTAACCTCATTGAAAAATGAAACAAGGAGTATGAGGATAGTTCTTTTATCGTGTCAACCTCGCTAAAAAATGAAACATGTCCATGAGGATAGTTCTTTTACTATGTCAACCTCATTAAAAAAATGAAACAGGCCCATGAGGATAGTTCCTTGTCTTGTGTCAACCTCGTTAAAAAATGAAATCAAAGATATAACCATAGTTCCTTGTCTTGTGTCAAGCTCATTAAAAAATGAAACAAGGTCCCCTCGAGAAAAGTTTTAATTCGAGTATTTGATTAGATCTCGTAAAATCCCAGTCGAGTCTTTCACTTGATCTCGTATATGAACCTTCATTCCATCCACCTGATATCCATGAGTAGTCTACTTAGGTGAATGTAATGAAGCTTTGAGGGAATGCACCTAGTGGTAAAGTTAAGTTTCCCTGTAGGTTATGTTAAGGGAATCACCCCATTCACCTTTGTCCCTATTTGAACAAAGCCAAAAAGTGTTAGATAACCGCCCTGCTTCACTGCAACGAATTCCATCTGGTTACAGGAGACTCTCCCTTTCTTCATGCTGGGGGCATGTAAACCAATTTCAAGCTTGTGTAAAAATGAAACTGAATTCAAGCATAGTTCTTCGTTTCAAGCTTGTGTAAACATGAAACTGAGCCCAAGCATAGTTCCCTATGGTTCATGCTTGTGTAAAAGTGAACTCATTTCCATTTTTAACCCTCGTGATTTCCATTCTATCAACCTCTTTCATCAAATGAGCCTTGGTTGTTTTCATCCCATCGCCACCATCCCTTTGGCCGATCATACGCTTTCACTTGGTTGTTTTACCCTTTTTGAGGAACAGTTGCAATGAGTGGTCTTATTAGCCAGCCTCTTCACAGAAATCATCATGTTTTAAGAAGTTCCAACATCACCGGAACCAGTTGCTATCCTAGACACCACTCATTCCTCAAAGTGGAGTCCTATTTAAGCTCTTTTCACATTCCCTAAACATGAAAAGAATGCCGAGCGCTTGTCCTTTCCAGCTCGTTAACGGATTGGAAATGTATCTCTCTTATATTATTTTACGCTTTTTTGGGCTTGAGAGATTAATTTACAAAAAATAACTTGTGGAGTTTTCTTTTTGTCCCTTTTCAAAATCTCTAAACATGAAAAGGACTGAGTTATCTTTATTGTTAAACTCGTTAAAAACATCAAATAGTGACAAACTTGTCCATCTAGACAAGACCGAGTTTCATCTTTGCTAGACTCGTTAAAACATCAAATAACGATGGATTCGCTTGAAGGGTGAAATTATACAACAAGCGTATGTTATCCTCCTCAAGCTTGATAAAAATAAAGAGGTATTGGTCAACAATGACTCGGGAAAATGGAAAAAAGGGAAAACCACTTTATGGTAGCAAGTCACTCTTGAACACGACACTTTCACTCCATCACTGTGACTATCTGGGTTGGGTTATTAGCTTGATGGTTATCACACCATTGGTCTATCGCACCATCCATTGCTTTGTTTTGGGTCAATGCTAGTAATTCACTTTAGTGTCATTGACATGTTCAAGAGAAGTCATCCAGTCAAAATCCATCTTTCACAATACCATAAACCTTCATTTTCATGACCGCTATTCCTGAACTTTGTGTCGTTAATCAAATTCCATCTATAAAATCACTACACTCGTTCTGTGTCGTTGATGTGGGATACATCAAGGCGCTCCTGCGATGAGTCGCTTCTTGTCGACATCAACTCATTATCCAGGAAGCTGACTTAGAAACACCCATTCATTACCTTGAGGCTTGCATGCGTCAATGGTAGGTTTCTCGCTTTCGGTAATAGGCATACATCAATGTCCTTCGACTAAAAGACTTTGTATGGTGTTCGACATCAAATCATCCATTCACACCATGCAGAATGTACTGTAATACCTTGAGAATCATTTTCATTATCGATGATTTGTCTCGCATCTGTTAACAACTTACATCATCGGCTGGTAATTAGATGGTGTCTTCCCATGTTTGACTTCAGATTACATATTCACATGGTTAGACTCGTACTTGAGCAAACAATTGTACGAGATTGAATACCCCAGATCTAGTTTCATCCATTCAGGCTGTGATATCAGGAGTAACTAAATCATATGTACAATGGATTTAAATTGATAGTCATTCCGATCATGGGTCTATATCTATAGACGACTGTTTATGTACATGTAATGAAAGTTTATAAGTTGAGTATGGTTATGCCTTCCCTCAAAAATTCATGTAAAATCAAATATCATGATATATGTATTGTAATTGATGCAGGTCACCTTCCACTTTGATACCTCCTCATCACATTGTAAAGCATTTCATTCGACATTGGCATTTTTCCGACTTCATGCTTTAGGGGGCAGCTGTTACATATCTATTTGGGCACATCAAATCCCAACATTCAGATCAATGTTTTAGGGCTCATCAAACCCTAATTTCAGTTGTGACATGCCCTAAACAAGTCAACCCTTTGAATGCCTCCTTCCCAGAAAGTTTCATGACCTAAGACATCCAGAAATGGTCTCTAAAGGGACCAACACAGGTAGATACACTACCAGGGTGCTCTATAGCGCAGGTCGATACACTGTCAAGGTGCTTTGCAGAGCACCTAAGCCCTCTTTAGTCTCCATTGGGCGAGACTGAGCGAAATTCACATAGGGTTTGGGGAAGATTCTTATCTTGCGGAGTCATCTAGAAGTTTCCTTGACTTATGAACTCCTATGAGCTCGAAATGGATGAGGAATGAGTTAAGGAGCATCCTATCCTCTCATCCCTTCCTCCATGGAACTATTTCTAATTATGGAAGGCCATTCAATGTCATCGTTAATGACAAAACCTCCTTCATCCTCCTATAAATTGATCACTCATCTAAGTGATCAGCGGCTAGCTAGATTATATTGAATTTTAAAGAGATAATGCTGCTATGAGACTTGACTTTGGAGCAAATGATGTGATGCCACAAGCTTTTCTTGCTTTTGATATGATGTGGATGGGATCCAAGCTAGAGGAATAACTCTGAATCATACATTGATGGTTGTAATTCCTTCTATCTAGTAAAGTGTTTGAACATTTTTCCATATGATGTATTCTTTCATAATGCTTTTATGTATGAATTGCTTCTGATTCCTTTCATTTATATTTAATGGATTGTATGCTTTGATCAGTTTTCGTCTTCTATTGTGTTGACAGGATACTTTTCAAGTGGATTAAGTATAGGAAGGAGCGATGGAATCGATACAAGGGAGACGAGAGGAAATCAGAACTACAGGTAGGCCTTCTATCCTCTCTTCTTATCTATTGCTGATAGGGAAAGTCTACAACACTTTAAACTATTGTTCTAGGCACAACTACTTGTCTAGTGAATTAGTTTTTATCCGTAGATGCTGAATTCTCCAAAACAACCATTACTAGAAAGTACCTCTTTATTTTTTACAAGCTTGATGAGGATAACATATTCGTATCTTGTAAGCTCACCCTTCAGATGCTTCCATCCTAGTATTTTAACGAACCTTAAGAAGGAATGGTTCAGTCTTGTTGTGCTTAACAAGTCCTATATAGTTTAATTTATATGAGTCCAGTAAAGGAGTAACTCGATGTCATTTTCTTTTAAAGAGTTTTAAAAATACACAAAAAGGAAACTCATTAAGTTCTTTTACTATAAAATTTTAACTATCCCAGAGAAAGTAAAGCTCAATGTTTTTCACTTTTAGGGAGTCAAAAGAAAAATGTAAGTAAAATCCATCAGGTTCTTTTTCGTAAGTTTAGTCTCTTAGGTCCGAAAAAGGATAAAATAATACAAGACAAAACTCTATTGACCATGTTCGATCAACGTATACCTTTTTCGTAAATAGTCCTTACTCATTCCATAAAAGGGGTAAACTTATAGTAAGTGGACAATTGTTCATTTACTTTTACGAGTTCAAACAAGCAAGTACTTGACAATATTTTCATGTTTTAAGAATCTAAAAAGGGCTTTAAAAAAGGACTCTATGATTTTGATTTTTTGTAAGTTTTAACGAGTTCAAAAACGTGATAGAAATATACTCATCTTATCGAATTTCAATTTAATTAATGAGCAGGGAAAGACAGAAAGAACTCAACATTTTCATATGTGTTTTATGAGCATGAAAAGATAACAAAATAAGTTCAAAATTTTCATGAGTTTAATGAGTCTTGAAAATAATAATCGAAATGGACTCGAGATAAGTTTCATTTTTACACAATCTTGAAACAAAGAACAATTGTGCTTGAGCGTGGTTTCATTTTTACACAAGCTTGAAACAGATAAAATTGTGCTTGAAAGTGGTTTCGTACCCCCAACATAATTACATAGGCACATGCCCCACAAGCTTCATTTCATTCACCTAAGTATACTATCGGCTACTAATAGGTGGATGAAATGAAGGCTTGTTTACAAGATAAAAAAGAATCGACTTAACATTTATGAGATCTAGTTAAAGACTCAACTAAAATAGGGGATGATTTGTTTCATTTTTTAACGAGCTTGACACAAGAAAAGGAACTATGCTCATGGGTATTGTTTCATTTTTTAACTAGGTTGAAATAGTAAAAGAACCATCCTCATGGAACCTTGTTTCATTTTTTAACCAGCGTAACACAAGAAAAGGAACTATGCTCATGGGTACTGTTTCATTTTTTAACTAGATTGAAACAGTAAAAGAACCATCCTCATGGAACCTCGTTTCATTTTTTAACGAGCTTAACACAAAAAGGAACTATGCTCATGGGTATTGTATCATTTTTTAATGAGGTTGACATAAAAAAATAACTATCCTCGAGCACTTGTTTCATTTTTTAATGAGGTTGACACAGTAAAAGAACCATGCTCATCAAACACTTTGATTATGTCTTCCATTTGGAAGAAACACATGACAAGGGACACCCCTTGATCATGGCTTCCAAAAGGTCTTCATCATATGGAAGAACAATTCCTTGGAAGGAACACATGTCAATGGGATCAATAGGGAGAAGAAAATCGTATTCAAATTCCCCCATTGAATTTAACCACGTCAGCTACCAGATCTGAGTAAAAAAAAGTCAAGCAAATAGTGAGAGGCTCACTTGCATCGATAACTGAAAACATGGGATAATTTGCCACATAATTAGCTCGTGGCAAGTTAGGTACCACTTCCATATAAGGAACATTCAGGGGTGTTGCATGACTCATAGTCGAAGCAAGATCAATGTATGAAAGCTGATCAATCGTCACAATGTTCCCATTGTGAGGGAAGGACATCACGTGAAAGAGTGTTGATACGACAACTTTCATGGCATAAAAATAGTCTCGCTCAAAGAGAAAATTGAAATCTAAGGGTCCTTGGACTACCATAAGATCAATACAAACAATTTTACCTTCTAGAGTAATAGGTAACTGAGGAAGGATCCCTAAAGATTCACTAATGATTTTGTTAAAAGTTAACAGATTCTGTGTAACAGGCACAAGCTAAGGGCAACCCAAAGCTTTCCAAGAAGTCGAGGATAAAATATTGATAGAAGCACCTTCATCTACAATGGTGCGATGCACATTCTTACCATAAGGCTTCACTTGGAAAGGGGTGGAAGAAGGAAGACGAGGTTTTTTCAGTCTAATCCAATCAAAAGAAATGACCTCATTACTTGGATGGGGTTCAAAAGAAATAGAGGAAATTCCCCCATGTGTAGAAGAATCTAAAGTAACATGAAGAACTTGAGTTGTATGAAGTTCACTCTCTAAAGGGAGAGTGGGATCAACCAAAGATGGAATCAATTTGACCACATGATCAACAAATAGTCCATAAACTTGAGTGATACATGTTTCACCCTCCATTGGAAGAGTGGTATTAATTGTACTTGGGTTTAGAACAATCACTTTTTCAATTGACAGTATATGGGGAGAAATTTCACGGTAATTAGTTGGAATTTGTTGTTGTGAAACAATAATTTTTTCCAACAATTCAGAGGCTTCATCCATTTGAGGGCAAAGGTGACTATGATGAGTCCCTTTGCATAACCTATAAGGAAACCTAACTTTAATATTTCCCCCCCAAATATGAGAATCACTGATTGTTGGATCAACACTAATTTGATAAGAATTATTGGACCAAACTTCCAAGACCTTAGGAATACTAGGACAATTGATAAGGAAGTGGTCACCCTTACAAAACTTGCAATGGTATTTTGGCTTATGATGCATTGTAGAAGTTCCATTAACATTACCAATACTTACAACCATGATTGGTTGGTTGACTACTTTCTTATCTTGCTTTTTCTTCTTCTTCCCTTTCTTCTTCTTCTTAGTCATTTGGTTACTAGCATCAAGGCTTTTCCCAAGCAAATAAGAAGAAAGTGAGGAGGACATGTTGGATGAAGAAGGTAAAGGGTCAACAATAGGTTGGTGATGTTGAGATGAAGAACTCGATTGAGGCGAAAAACTTGGTTGAGCTGGTACATTTGGAGTATTTGGAATTAAAGAAGTTGAGAACATCCATATAGGTAAACCTATCGTGAATCCGAGAAGTGACAATGTAGCCATATAAGGAGGACTGACATTTGAAAAAATGGGAAAAGGAATAGGATTATCGTTAATAAGGTTTCCTTGGTCGGTAGCTTCTGGATGGGTAGCCATTATATTCAATCCAAATAAGTTTTTATTATTAAAAGTAAATAATATTCACAATCCACACCTAAGGTCTTGTGAAAAGTAAAAACTAACAAAGTAACACATGCTAAAAAATCTAGGAATTCAAACCATAAAACTCACCTTTCACAGAGATCAATATTTACTAGTTGGTGATGAAATCCAACTTCATAGAGATCAAAGTGAAATTTTTTATGGGTATGAGCGTTTGGAATCAGTTACCCTGAAAACCTGCTTAATGAAACTGTCTGCTGCAGTAACTTTGCTTATGCCGTCTCAAGCAAATATTACCCTTTACAAAGTCCAAGTGAGTCTAGTCAACGTTTGTTCCAGGTATATAAGGACCTTCCATCTACCATCACCTTAGGTAGAGACCTAGGATTATAGTCACTAAGTTCACCAAAGACAACAATTTTACTTGCGGGGACATTCGTAGATCGGACGTGCATGCAAGGGCAGAGTAACAAGCTCAATCCCCTTGAAGGCTTCTCCACATGATCGATTGGAGGTTTACTTTCAAGTGACCCCAAGTATCTTTATGTACCATTGTAATACGTGAAAATCACTATATCTTAGCCATTGAAGTGGGTACGATCACTTCACCATATTCAACATGATCTCGTGCTTAACTCATGTATAAGAAGAGCTTCCCAGAGAAAAATTGAAATAATTGGATTTTCTCTCCCTAACTCAATATTCTCTGGTTTGTTTGTAGCTTTGGAAAGTTTAGTTCCTTCCCTATTCCAAATCCCTACACTTAAGCTATTGTAGGTGGCAAGAGCCCTAAGAAATGTAAACTTATAGATGAATTTTAATTAACTTTTTATTATTAAGTTGTTATTTACTCAAAGGGTAAATGGACATGAAACTGATCATATTATGAATCGAATCAAAATCTAATGCATAAAATATGAAATTTGTAATCTCTTCATTTCGATAAATTCTAGCTAGAGTAAGTAAATATGTTCTTCTTTAAAATAAAAACTCCAAACATGTACCACTTCTAATTTTCCAATTTAATTCAAAGCTCAAAGTTGCAAACAACACAAACTAATATATGCACAATTTGCCTGAAAACTATGAAAATGTAATCTATGCACAATTTCTATTCATGAAATGAGAATTCTAACCATGCAAATGTAATCTATGCAAGAGAATTCTTCAAAACAAGCACAAGATGATTCCAAATTAGTGAAAGAACAACAAGAGTATTTCCCTTCACTAATACAACTAAAGAACCAATCAAGTGTAAGTAAAGGAGATCAAGTGAAAATTCCAAAGATAAAAAATAAAGACACTTAAAGGCGATTATCATTCAGACAAAATTCAATGCCCCCCTCGAGCGAATGAGGGGGATGTTTTTTTTGTAAAAATGAAAGAAAAAGCATGCAAATAATGTTAAGAAACTAAGACAAATCTTTGAGCAATGAGAAAAAGAATTCAAATTCAAAACACCCAAGGAAATCCTTAAAATGAAAATGCTTGAATGAATGTTATGAAATCAACGCTTAAAGTGTAATTTTGATTAGACTTCAGTATTGGAATAAAAATGACTCCTGTTTTTAATGCAACACAGAAGCACATCTCATCGAAACACTAATTCTTGAGAAAATCTACCTTTCAGTCCTTGAAAATGGAAAAATCGCAAGAAAAATCCTTCACAACACTCGATCAAACACACGGAGATTGACTGGTGTCAGAGACAAATATAATGAAACCTTAAAAACAAAAAATTTAGACTTTAATGGGAGGAGAAGCTATTTTTTCAAAAAATTCTCAAAGTATATGTAGGTAGACAATCTAGTACATTGCACATGTGCACTATTTATAAAGGTAATCTACGAATACCTTTGCCTCTATTTCTAAGCAGAAACTGTGCAGGTCGAGAAACTTAAAGAAAAATAAAAAAGTATCCAAACAAATCACAAAATCTGAAAGATTGTTAACTTGTCAAGACTCAGATGAAGCTATCAAAACAAGTTCGAGAATAAAAAACAAAGAGATGGAAGAGAACATGACGTTCCCTAGCATGGTCACCAATTTGTTAGGCAGATAAATCCCTCTTGTTTACAAGAGCGATCTCCCTAGATCCTAAAAGGAAACTAGAAACAAACAGACAATCAAGCTAATTCCTTCCCTAAATCTATCTTTTCTTGAATCATAAGCTAATAAGGTGGGAAAAGGAAATTCATACCTTATTACAACATGCTTGATGAAGATCCCTTTTTGTGCTTCAATGCAGCTCCTCTATGCTTGAACCTAGACCTGCACACATGGAAACAACAAAGGATCAAAGGCATATGCAACATAAATGATTCAATAATTCAAACTAGTGATCAAGGAGGCTAGTAACAAACATCATTCCAATGGAAAAATATAAATAAGATCATTCCAGTGGACAAACATAAATAACATAAACTATCCATGAAATTGATAAATTAATCCATTAAACAATGAAGTGATAAGGAATACTTAGTATTAGTTTCAAAAACATAAAGGAGCTACAAAACCTGTGCCTTGATGTTGTGAAGCTCCTCCCATTGATATGAATCCTCTCCAAGAATGATAAGCTCTCCAACCTTATTACTCCAGCATAAACTTACTCTCAGCGGCCTCCCTCATTCCCCCACCTATGGCTTTATTAAATAGACCATAAAAAATGAGGTTAGGCTCAAATAAAAATGAGTATGAGGCTTTCTATTAGGAATGATTCTCCCAACAAGGCTTCTATATCTCACTTTTTATTGATTGACTTGCACAGTTTTTGTTCAGAAAAACTGTGTAGATGCTCAAAAATATGGTTTTGTACCATGAGATCTAGAAATTCCACTTTATTCAAGGTATGTAAGTTGTTGACTTGCAAGGGATGTTTCATAGCGCTTGGATGGATGATGAGAGGTCCAATTTTGATGATCAATTTCCTAATGTGACAAAATGACGTGTAACAATCATATGGTTGCAAGTAGGTTGGTGAAAAAGTGAAATCACTGTCTAAAGAGCCATTATATTCAATTAATTTTTTGTCTTATATATTAAGCTTAAATTATCTTAAAACCTACTTGCGTGGATAGGGCTTGAAAAATCCTTTCCAATTTTATATGGAAGTCTAAAAGATAACTCTCGAGTCAAAAGTTATGAGAAAAACGTTTCACAGGCCAAGGGTGGAAAATGCCAGTCTATTCAATTGGAACTCTGTTTGACTGGAAGTTCAGTCAACTAATAGTTTGTTCAACTGGAATTCTAGTCGATTAGTAGTCAGTTAGACAGGAAGTTGGATAGACAAGATAATTCGTCAGTTTAGACCAAAAGTCTAATATGTCCAACTAGACGAGAAGTCTAATTCACCCATTTTGACCAAAAGTATAATCTATTAGTTTAGACCATCTTGGTGGTATATTTGGTAGTTTTTCTAAATTTGGTAGTTCTCTAAATTTAGAATTGTAGCAAAAACCTCTGCTAAAACATGTAACTTTCTAGAAAATTGGTAGTTTAACTCAAAACTTCTCGGAACAACAAAATAAATATTGAAGACTATCTGCACACATCAAGATGACTTGAAAAAGTGGAATTTAAAAAAAAAAAATGAATTCATGCAATTTAACGAGATAAACTTAACTAAAGTTCTAAATCTAAAATTATCAGCTCAAATTCTTTGTAAGCATAATTGAACAACCGAGTTGATGGTTGTTGGTTCAATGGAATTCATATAGTAGTATGCAGTAGGGATGAATCAAATATCATATTTGGTGCCTGAAAGGTGTTTTAGAATGCATTAGTCATATTGGAAATATTGGTGATGATGGTTTTTTGTTGTGTGCTTAGCATAGATCAGAAATAGTGAATAATATTTGTTAAAGGTGTTTTTATGGTGACAAAGGTGTTGAGATAGGTGATTGAGGTGTGTTAAAGAAACATGGGAAATTATATTTGAAGAAAGAAAATTGTGTTGATCATAGTTTGAAAATAGTATAAAAGATGGATCAACATGGCCAATGAGTTGGATCTTTCATTTCAGGGGTTGTATCTCATTCTAGTAGTGGTTGGTAAATAATAAGGGGTATTAGCTCCTTTCAATGGTAGCTAATAAATCATGGGTAGCATCGCTTTTTAGTGGTGGATGATAAAATTAGGTGTAGAAACTCCTTGCAGTGGTAGATGATAAAACCCGGGGTAGTATCTTCTTTTAGTGGTAGCTTCCTTTAAGTGGTAGTATGAGAAACCTACAAGTAGAATCTTGCAGGGCAGTGATGTAAAAGTTAGTTGTAGCTTGCCTAGGATGAAGGAATGGAGAAGAAGACTTGTGTTTTTACATGTTGCATATGTGTATGATAATAATTATGTTTATATGTCCTTCATATATAGATTTTTTCTATTACATGAATGGTTGTTAAGCATATTGAAAAGTTTAATTTGGAAAAAATGCATAATTTGGTTATACTACTGATTCACCTGCCCATCAGTAGTGTCCTGGTTTTTAACACAAATTGTGATTATAAAAATTATAGGAAGGAGTAAGCAAGGGGTTCTTCTTCTTGGTTCTTAAGCTTTTAGTTTCTTTCTCTCTCTCTCTCTTGGAAAATTCGATTTGGAAAAGAGATTGGGTATAAAACATAGAGATGTTCATACATTATTATGGAGTTGTGAGTGAAAACTTATGTGACATGAAATGAATGTGTTGCAGTGCTTTTTATTTGGACTATATGGATATAAGGAATGAGAATGGTCCTGGTTGTGTGTGGCAGATAGATTACTAAAGAGGGGAGGGCCAAGGAATTGTAGAGATCATAGAATTAATCCCTTGTGTTGTGCATACCTGCATGGTCTTTTTATGAATGTGAGCCTAGTCAAAGATATAAATTTTGTTCAATGAGGTTTCCTATGTGTGTGTGAAGGAAAATGGCCTTAACTTTTGGTTTTAAGATTTGGTTTGAAATTATGTGTGAAATACCCTTGAGTTAATTCCTCCTCAAAGAATCCAGGAAATTGCAGCATAATTAAACCTATGGTGGGGTGGAACATGGTTCACCCTACTTCAATTTCTATTATATTTCTAGTTGCAATAAATAAATATTTATTTATTAGTTAATGATATTGTTGGTGTAGATGGTTTACTGGCATGCATAGTTATTTAATTTCTCATTTTAGAATTTTTATATGTACATTCATTTACTCTTCAACAAATTTATCATGGTCATAGTTGTTATACTATTTGGCCATAACTTTTATATGTATTAAATTTTGTAACAACACTCGTTGAGGAAGATAGGCTTCCTAAATTCTTCTTTAAACAGGTCATGTTGGGATTTATACTATAACTTTTATTTTGGGAGGTTCTAGAAGCTAAAAACTATACCATAGTGATGGGAAATCCCGTTGATCATATGTTCTAACTTTTAGATCTTGGGTTGCAATATTTGACGAGATATGATCATAGGAAGTTGAGATTCCTAGATGCTCATAAAATCACGCATCAAACATGTCATGTTGGAATTTCTACTGTAACATTTCTTCTTGGAGATCCTAGAAGCTAAAAAATATTCCATAGTGAAGGGAAATCACACTAATCATCTAATCTAACTTTCAGATCTCAGGTCATGATATTTTAGGAGATATGATCACATGAATTCAAGCTTCCTAGACGCTCCTAAAATCACGCATCAAACATGTCATGTTGGAATTTATGCTATAACTTTTCACTTGGGAGGTTCTAGAGGTTGAAACTTGGACCACAGTGAGGGGAACTACCATCAATAATTTGATTCAATTTTTAGAACTTGGAGCACTATAATCTAGGAATTATGCCTTGAGAAAGTTTCCATATTAGTTTCCATGAAAAGTGTTTGAAAAAATACCTAAATGGTTTAATGATTCATTGCATACAAACTGTTTGATGAAATTCCCAAATTAAATTTTTGTTATGTGGATGGGGGTAGTATTGTTGTATGTTAACATTGTTTTATGATAATACTGTTGTAATTCGTCCTTGCATAATTTCATGCATATAATTTGAAGAAATGTGTTAAAGGTGATTTATTAGAATTTTTCATATAAACTATTTGATAATATACCTCAAAGGCATAAATAAAAATTTGCAATATTGAGTGGTATATTTTAGTTAGTATGTTACAAGTGCAATGAAAGATTTCTTTTTTATTTGATTTCATACAAATGTTTGATGAAATGTCTACAATAAAAAGGCTACTTAATTGGTTGTATAAGTATTTGAATAAAGGTTTATGTGTAAAGTGTTTCACAAAATCTATGAAAGATGAAATTCAAGTTTTTGCAAGTGTGGTTAGAATAATTTAGTAGGGGTATGTGATGTAGTGGTATCCAAGATTATTGTCAACCTAGAAAAAAGAAAAAATAAATTTTGGGTACCCTGTAACCTCAATAATTCATTGAGGGAACTAGTTATGTGACATATATATTTTATGATGTATTATCTATAATATTATAATAGGTAAGGGAAAATTTATCTTACCAAATTGAATAGGAATATGAACTATTAAAGGTCCCTTGATCACAACCTATCTAATTGGCATGAATTAATTGTAGTTGTTGTTTCCATCGGTGAAGGGATATTTATATGCACAAGGATTCCCTCTTAATCTCATATAAAAGGTGATTCCAACACTCTTTCGCTACCCATTAGGGCTTGGGTTTCACAGAGCCACTCCTCATTCACTTAAGGGTTATAATTTATCTTTTTTTTTTTCCAACCTATTGTTCTCTACATAGTTTTCCTTTTCCATTCCCTCTCCTAAAGTTTGAGAAGAAAAAAATTACTAAATTCCCATAATTATGGAATCTTAGATGCATTAACAAGTACTAACATAGTCCAATAATTTCCACAATAATAAATTTTAGCTTCTATTTCAAGGACCTCTACCAATCCATCCTTTAATTCTACCTTGACTAAAATGTGTGGCATCAAGCATGACATGTTATTTTTGAACTATTCATCACTCATAAGGTCCCAAAGATATTTTTAATAGCTCCATATGCTTCAAATGTTATTAATTCTAATGCTAAGTGTAATAGTTTAACCCATGTGTGGTAACTCTCTCCAACCTAGTGTTTGAAGCAAGGTGTCCATTTTTTGAAGGCTTACAACATTCAACACCCAAACTACCTCATTCTTCGAATTACTATTAGTGACTTCTTTTTTAAGAAAATCCAACCAAGATCTCACTAATGTATGGTAACCAAACATATACCACAATAGACATTTCCAAACTTGTTGGAATTCCACAAGGATAAATTATTTTTAGAATTATATGTTTGTTAAATTTTCCCTATCAAGGTTTTACTACAAAGTTTGACCATGTTACTCATTGTAACATATCACCAATGGCTATCTTACTCTTCACTTTTAGTAGCTTTACACACTTCCTCCCTTTCCTCCCCATATTAACCATAGGACTATTGTTGGCTTTCTCTACTCATCAAGCCCTTGCCTCCTCCACCTATTCTTTCCTTGGCTTAAAAAATAATTACCTCTCTTCAGATTTAATAAAAGGTATATGTCAAACTCACAAAAATGGATAGGTAGAATATGATAAATCATGATATACATTCTATTCACAAGATATACATATAAATACAATGTATTATGGCCCTTGGTTTTCATATTCCAAGAGGTCTCTTGGAATCCAATGACTATTCTTATTCCACACCATAACCCTTAGTAGATTAGGTCTCCAATATTCCTCCCCTTAATCCTAAGGGGTATATATGAGTCCAAGAAGAGAGATGAAATACAAAAATGCAAAAGTGCATGGAAACAATTGGTTGAATGTGCTCTCTTAAATGATGGTATAAGGTGGGAGAACTTGAGGTCTCAACCAACATTGGTTTGAGGATGATCACAAACACTGGAACACAATGTGCATTTCCTAGAACAATTCCAAATATGGCTAGAAGCTGAAGTTTTCTTTTAGAGGAAGTGCTCCCTAATGTTGTGAAAAGGGAAACCATTGATGTCTTAACTTGGAATGATTTATGTAGTTCCTGGAACAATTTCAAATCTAGATAGAAGCCAAAGCCTTATGCTAGAGAAAGTTCTCCCTAAATTTCTTGAAAAAGGGAGACCATTGAGGTCTCAACTTGCAGTTGTTTAACGAAGGTCACCAACCAGAATGCATGCTTATGGGATTCTCTAGCTAAAACTATGCATCTAGTTATGGTCGACTCTGGGTCTAAGCTTAGGATCACTTGATGTGTCTTTGAATCTTGTATATGACCATTAATTCCACCCATCAGATACGAGGCGAGAAGATGGAGAATACTCAACTGCAAGATGTGTCAATACTTTAGAACAAATTTTGTGGTATGACCAAAATATATTTTTGGTTATTGAAGCTCATTGCCAAGAAGCGATCCATCCAAGGTGAATCATCTTCTTGTAGGAGGCTTGTTTCTGAAGCATTTGTTTGAATGATGAGTATTTTTATGAAAATGATGAGATGGGTGAAGATCAAAACAATGATATTTCACATGGCCAACTTGATTTTAGTGTTGGCGTTTAACAATCTAATGTGGCTATGGAAGAGGAGCATGATATGGAATAGGTGAATATGAACAGTCCTAAAGAAATCCAATACTCTGAAACTGAAAGGGATTTGAATAATATGGAATATGAAAGGACACAACCTTATCATATCCAAGACTGTTTTTATGTTTTTTGTTGACAATTTCCTCCCATGGTTTGATGATTGGCTTAGGAAGTGTAGGATGAATTTTTGCATCTGTATGAAAATATGCTCTTGCATTGGGCACTAAATCAACCTCAACCTCACCGATTTGATTAATTTATAGTTGTTGAAGGGATTCCATATCAAACTCAAATAGATGATTGTTTTGGGAAAAAACAATTCATAGTGATAACTCTTCTGCTTAAGCTCATCTCACTGGAACTAAGATTTTAGTTGTGAAAAATCAATCTTGGCATGTGTATTTTGCAGATAGATTTTAATGTTGGAAAGAGTGTCCTTGATGACTTTTACCAACCATTCAAAAAGTCCCTCCTTGTATTTGAACGAAGTATTCCACACATCATAGGATTCGATTGGTACCTGCTGATAACTAGACTTCAAGTCAATCTTGCTGAAATATTTGACCTCCTTGAGCTGGTCCACAAGGTCATCAATCCATGGGATTGAATACATATTCGAGACAATGATCTTATTCAATGATTGATAGTCAATACAGAGCCTCCAAGTTCCATCCTTATTCTATACCAGCACGATCAGGGTCCCACATGGTGATGAACTTGGCCCTATTTTCCCTTTCTGCAATAGATATTGAATCTTCCTCTTTATTTCATCATTCTCGAGAACAGAGCATCGACAGATCGACCCATTAGGTAGCGGCGTGCCTGAGGTTAGATCGATGGAGTGCTTGACATGATAGTGTAGGGGTACCCTTGCGGTTGAAGTGAAGATGTCCCTCTACTCCTCCACAACCTTGTCCATCTATTGTTGTCGTACGAAGGAGCTCTTTCTAGGGGCTGTGGATGTGGCCACAATCTTCCTCTTACTCTGAGGGAAAATCATAAGGAAGAAAAATTTCTTGGTATGGGAAATGATATTACTACATTGTTTAGTAGAGATCAAAGAAAAAGAAGTAAGTGACGCTATCTCTGGTATCCCATACCATTTATGACCCAAAGTAATAATAACAAAATGAGGTATAGATTCATATGAAACATGACACTTCCATAGGTATGTTTGACCTAACAAAACATCGCAAACTTCCAGAGGGACAACATTACATAATACCTCATCTGCAAAGGGATTTATTCTATAAGGCAAGTGACATAGATGGTTGACATAGAGTTATCACCCTTGGTGAAGCCACCTGATGGTGTACAGTTGTGGGTGTGGCATTGTTGGCAAATTCATTCTCTTAATAACCTCGACTGAGATCAAGTTCTTTTGGCCTCCACTATTAATTATGAACTATACCGACGGACCCTTCACCCATATCTGTAAGTATAATAGGCACTCCCACTCCTCAGGTTACGCCCATTGGAGCTTTGTGGTGGCTACTATCGTTGTCTCTTCTACATCAATAATCTTCTTTCCCTTGTTAGTTCCTTTATTAGGTTTCAGATTAGAATCAGAGTATGAATCTATCTTAGTATTTTAGATTAGCCACTAGTGTTATGCAACCAACTCACAAAATGAAAGAAGAGATAGATCAGCGACTTCAAATAAGCTTCTTCGAGGGGGAAACCTCCTTTACATTACATAAATGAACAATTACTGGATGATACAAATGACAAGACCTCCTTTCTATATATATAAGTCTAAGGGGTCACAATATAATTAGAGCTGACATAACAATAATAATGTAAGGGCACAACAATAATAATAGTGGGCTTAAATGGAGCACAATAATAAAAATATGGAGACTAGATGGGCACAACAATACAATAAGGTGGTTTCACTAATAATAATAAGGGGCTGCACTAGTAGTATAGGGACCTAACATGCCCCTCTCCTTCAAAAAGTGTTGTACTCAACGCTTGAGTAGTTCTGGATGCTTCTGTATAAAATTCTCATCCTCCCATGCATAAGCTTTAGGGGTTAAGTTCTTCCACTTGATGAGATACTCTGAAATTGATTGATTTTGTTGTTGTCAGGTTTTATTTCCATGACTTCTTCAGGTTCCAATATGAATTTACCCTCCTCATGAAGCTCAGACAATATTGTTTGAACTGGGAGCTTGTCACCTATAACCTTCTTTAAGCACGAAACATGGAAAACTAGGTGCACTCAGGAAGATGCAGGAAGGTCCAATTTTTATGCCATAGTACCAATCTTTTGCAACACCTTGTAAGGACCATAGTACTTTGGTGATAATTTATTATCCTTCTTATATTTCTTTAGGGAAATTTGTTTGTATGGTTGTAGCCATAAAAATACCCAGTCGCTTACATCAAAACTTCTTTCTCCGCGATGTTGATCTTCCTATTGTTTCATTTGATTCTGCACCAAAGTGAGGTTATCCTTTAAGAGTTAGAGAACCTTTTGTTGATTCTTGATGCGATCTTCCATTACTTGAACCTTAGAATTTTCTCTTAAAGAAGATGTGATGGATGGTGTATGATATCCATAAAGTGCCATAAATGGGGTCATTTTTGCTGAAGCATTATACCACCATTCAACTAGAGGTAATCACTTGACCCATTGTGCTTGTTTATCAGATACAAAGCAACAAAGGCATCCTTCGAAACATTGGTTCACTATCTCCATTTGTCCATCTATCTTGAGAGTTTGAGGAGTGGAAATTCCTGCCAATGCACTACAAAGTATGGTCGAATTCATTTCTTCTTTCTATGGGGTTGGTTCCTGGTGCATATCCTCTTGATCCTTTTATTCCTCCCCTTCACAACCCATGCAAAATAATTTCTTCTCACCATACTTATGACCTTTAGTGTATTTTCTATCAAAACTGTAACAAATCCATTTTTCTCTTTTTTCTTCCAATTGTTGTGGTGTCAGCCTTATAGGTTGTGGAAGGCTGGGAGAAACAACACTTCCATATTTATAGTTGTGAGTGGTAGGATTCCTTGTTGCAATAATTTTTCTTTCAATTTTCTTTTCCAACTTGAATGCCTTCTCTAATGGATCGAGTTTCCAAAGATGAACCTCATGTGTTATCCTTTAAAGTCCCTATGAAGACATCAATCCTCTTCTTCTTTGGAATATCATTTACCCTTATATTTAATTTTTGTAAGTCCTCAATGTGCTCTACCATTGAACCCTTTTGTTTGATATTTATCAATTGGATAAAGAAGGTGTTGTTCTTTGTATCCTCATAATGTGATATCATTTCCTCCGTGAAAATTGACTAGGTTACAAGTGGTTTACGAGAACAAAGCCTTTTATACCATACAAACTGTTTCGGTTCTAAATATAAAGATGCAATATGTACCTTTTGTAATAGTTTCACATCATGTAGATCAAAATATTGCTTCATCTGTAATATATAGGTTACCAGATCCTTTCCATTAAACTTACTCATATCGCTTTTTCTTTATTTTAAGAACTCGATCTTGAAACGATTGTAACTCTGTAATTTTGGATCTTTAAGTTCTACAATTTTTTCCTATGGAAGCGCTGTAAGTCCTCTTTCTAACCCCATAGGTATGATTGAGATTGAATTCTTCAAAAAAGAGTCATGATCAATATCCCATGATGGCCGAATTATAGACAATTTCAATAGAGCGAACTTGTATGAAGTGCCAAGTGTCATTGTTTTGACCTTCGACCCTAAAAACAATACCAAACTAACTAAACTTTGTTCTATTTCTGTTTCTTTTTAGTAAATTTGGATCTGATGCTCAGAGAGAAAGTTATGATGATTTTCCCAAGGTCACCTATTTGCGATCGAATTCTGGAGCCTGCAAAAAACCTAACTTCCTTGGATCATGTCCCTGAACATATAGTGACCCAATATCTGAAATTTGGACACAAAGTTCATAAAGATGTTGGCTCAAATGGGTTTTAATTGTAGTTCCTAGAAGAAACGTTATAACGAAAATTCCACAATGAGCTGTTTGAAGTAGCAAAACCCTTGAATCCAAAGCTCTGATACCAAATGTTATGCAACCAACTCACAAAATAGAAGAAGAGATAGATCAACGACTTCAAAATAAGCCTCTTTGAGGGGGAAACCTCCTTTACATTATACAAATGAAAAATTCTTGGATGATACAAATGACACAACCTCCTTTATATATATAGGAGTTTAAGGGGTCACAATATAATCAGAGACAAAATAACAATAATAATTTAAGGGCACAACAATAATAATAATGGGCTTCTATGGGGCACAATAATAACAATATTGGAACTACATGGGCACAAAAATACAATAAGGGGGTTTCACTAATAATAATAAGGGGCTACACTAGTAGTATAAAGACCTAACAAATAGTGTCTACTTTGCGCAACATTCTTTCGTGTTGTGAGTGGGAGTTTTATGGAACTCACACCACTTACTGGTATCTTTCTTTTCCTTTCCATTATTCTTGGCTTGCAGCTTTGAGGAGTTGTCCTGGGGGGTCCTGACCTAACTTTACCTTTTTCTCTGTGGCTTAGGTGTTAGAAACAACTGAAACCAAGACACTACTAAGAGGGGGGTGAATCACTAGTGTGGCCAAATTATACAATTTTCATAAATTACCCTTTTCAATCAATTAAAAACCTATTCATTGATCAACAAAACAACACAATCATGTAAAAGATAACATTACTTGCACATGAGCGACACATATACACAAGACACTAATCTTCTTTTAATTACAAGTTTCAAATTGATTACATCATTGCCCCACAAGTCACCACTTGTAGGTTTATAAATTTCTATTGAAAGGAACTTCTATCCCTGCTCATTTATCAGACACCACTGAAAGGGATTGTTTTCCTTACTCATTTACTAGTACTCACTGGAAGGGACTCTTTCCCTTACTCGTTTATCAGTCTCTACTAAAGGGGACTCTTTCCCCTTCTCATTTATCAATCTCTGATGAAAGGGACTCTTGCCCCTGCTTGTTTATCAGTCTCTGCTGAAAGGGACTCTTGCCCTCAAGTATTTAATAGCACCCACTAGAAGGAGCTACTACCCCTGATATGCAAGCTACCACTTTCCAACCTTTCTGATCCATCTTTCATCCATTTTCAAACTCAGATCAATATGCCTTCTCTTCTTTCAAAATAATTGAATTCCTCAATCACCAAAACCTCCAACAATCTCTAATTACTCATAATACACCTTCAACATTCTCTAGTTTATGAAATATTCACTGTCATCTTCAACAATTTATAGTTACTGATATAAAACACCACGCTCTACTCACCAATAACATCAATACCAATTCATTATCTTCCTTCTCAAACACCTTTGAGATACCAATATTGGTCTTTGTTTCACCCTTTATGCATATCACTATCATGCATCATGATGCACCAACATCTATCACAAACTCTGCTCTGCCCTCTACTAATCAAACAATATGCTGCTCAAATTATGCTTTCATAAACTTTTGGCTTGATAATTTTGGAATTGAACTTTAGTTATGTTGCCTTCAAATCTTTGATTTTCTACATGGATTTCTTTATTTTTTTCTTTTTCTTATTTATTTTAGTATTCTAGACATGTTCACCAAGTTCTATGATCTTAACATCCACTTTCTTCAACTCAAACTGAGTTTATTTGCTAATTTTAACCATTTTGGCCTTTTACAAGTTTTAACAGAGCTTCTCTATTTTCATTTGTTGTTTAATTTGGCTTAACCACCAAAACTGTTGCTAAACTTACTATTTCACTGATATTTCCTTTAGCCCCTTTTCTTCAACTCCCTTGTTTTTATTTCCATAAGACCGACCTTTGCAATCACGGCTTAAGGCTTTGGGCACTTAGCCCCTTTGCATCCTATGCGAGCCAAAACTCTTTGTTAATGGATCTGCGCCATTGGTCATGCCTCTACATGAGGTGACCAACCACTACTCTAAAGGAGATAGTTCCCAAGCCCTGGCTCTTTTTATTTTTTCGCACCCCTGGTCCTCCAAATTTTGCATGGAACCTTGTGTGGGTGCGTAGAATGTAACACCCTTCCTCCCAATGCATTCACTCATATGCACCAGAATAACCCGCTGGGTATGCCTTACGGGTTGAAATGTCCTATGGGGACTTCTCGACTCCCCTTTCATTGGATTCCACTTCTGTTAGTGCCAACCTGGCAACTACCAACGTGTCCCGACACCCACTTCTCGACAACACCTCTCGTTCACTGCTTTAAATCTTTTGGGCTCATTCCATTAGGTTGGGCTTCACTGGCTTAGTTGTCTGTGGGGTCCTCCTGACTCTTCCATGATTGGTTTGTGGCTTCTAGGTTAGAAACACCTATGTGTCCTGACCCTTTGTCTCCTGATTATTTTTTTAAGTGCTCCTTTAGTTACCCAATGGGGTCTAGCCAACGGGATGAAGTCAACATGACAACACCTCTACCACCTATCATCCACTAGTTAGTGACACATGTCACCAAGAAAAGGGCCACTTGGGTGCCCAAAAAGACCATATCTGCATGCCACATGTCCTTGCTGATTGGGCCACATCATGATAACATCATAATCCCACGTCGTCTCCTTTGAGCCAATAATATGTTTCCACCTATCCCTATTAGAGAGGAGAGAGAAAGGTCCTCTGAGGCCTTTCTTTTTCATCATATTCCTTTGTTAGCTTAGAAACCACCGAGTTCAAAGACTTCCCTTGACTCCACTCTTGAGCATATTGTGGTTTCAGAAGGAGTGAACTCAGAGTAGTTCCCCATCGTTGATTTACGCGATCAGCTGTGCAGGATAACACCTCCTTGTGACCACTACTTCTCTCTAAAGTGCTATCTTAGGTGTCTTCAGATATCTACCATGTGGCTTGATGCTTTCCTCATGGTCTATTCTTAATGCACCAAAATAATTGTGTCGGGGTGATACCTCTAGGCTATCACAACCAGGTGGGATACACCTGCCCTGTTACACCTTGATGCTTTTCATCTGTGCCATATATGAATCCTCCGGGGTGCTCTTGCTAGGATGGCATCATCCCACTCCAACTCTCTCAATGCTTATCGTTATGCGCTGAGATCATACTGTCAAGGTAACCTCGCTAGGGTAGGCCCATTGGGTAGGATTTGCTTGTCTGCTAATAGAAAATGTCCCCACTACAAACATGCCAGACACGTCTTCCCGAAGCTCTCTCTTAGAGGCTCCACTAGTCTTGGTGCTAAGTTTGGAACTTGTGCCTGCATTAGCTACGTGCCAAACACTTCAGCCACCTTTAACTCTACTATGAAGGCCTTAGGGTCACCAAGTTCTAACTGGCTCTATCTTGTGACCCAACATCCATTTTTGACTTTCGCACACCACTAGAAAGCATTTTCGTAGCCCTATCCATCTGAATGGTTTCCATATGCTCCTGAGATGATTTTCTGCTCTAGAATTGGCTCCAAAGCCTTTGTACATTTGCTTTTATTATTCCACCTCTGCTATTTTTTTTGCCTTTGCTGACTTCCATGCTTTTCTTTGCCAATATTTTCCATTGGCCATCAATGACGACAAATTTCCTGATGTAGTTGCCTTGTTCAATATGTTCCATTTCCTTTGTCATTTACTTTTCCTTTGCTACCTTTTCCATTGCCTTTTCCAGCAATGATAACATATTTCCAACAATCTCCCCCTTTGGCATTTATGGAAACACTAAGATCAAACAAAAATATTATCGCCAATGATCATGAAAATACAAGTGTAATTCTCTTCTTGGTATTTGATGTTTCTCTCTGTGTTTTGTTGGAGGTCCTTAGTGGTTTCCATCTTTTTCTTAATTAGCAATAATTATCCCTTTTTGACATCAACGAAAAAGCTACTAATATGCTCCCCCTGTCAGCAATATCCCTATCTCTTATGATGTTATGGACCTTTCAATTGTTGCTTCTTTTGATGATAACCTCAAGTACCTCTGATCTATTCCAAGAAACTTCCTCTCTTTCCTGTGAAGAAGATTGAGGTGAAGGGAAAGGAGTATTTACTCCTAATATTTGCCTCAATAAAACAAGAGGAATCTCTTGTTGAAACAACACATGCTTGTGCAACTGAATCATGAGAAAATGATTCCTACTAGTTTCAGTCTTAGCTAGGATTAAATTCATAATAGTGCCTATCTAGACACATATACCTAACCTCTAGCAACAAGAGAAACTGTTGCTATGCTTAACACTATCAATTGTCAACAAAGTACAACACTTTGAAGTGCTTACTTGACAAAATAAAGGGAATCTCATCAATACATACTTGGACAACTCATATTTCACTTGGAATAATTCTAATGACAACAGACTCACCATGCGAATTTGACTCATCAATACTCGCCTATTAATGCTAGACAACATGAACACCATACTTTGACAAAGAGTCTAATGACTGTAAATACCAATTGACAGTATTACTGATATCATGTGATACCAATTACCAATTGGAACAACATCATAACAATTAATCCATTCATATGCAACAAACACCATTAGCCTAACACCATTAGCCTCTGCAACACAACCGATATCAATTGTTAATGCATAGTCTCATACTCAAACCTTGACATGAGTATACTCCCCCTGTGGCTATGCTTACTCTTTGCATTAGAAATTTGTAAGCAATACTTGCTAGAAAATCTTGTAAAAAGAAAATCACCAACTACACATGCTCAAACTACCAATTGATTTGACAATAACATTCAATCAACCACACTATTCAGAAATAAAAGAGGTATACTTCCCTTTATCCTTTAGATGAAATCCTTGACATGTTCCTTTCTGCTCCTTGCATCTAAATTTTCTGGCTTTCCTAAAGCCAACCCCTCCTTTTCAATGAAGAGGAACAACATATCTACTCCCCCTAAGTATATTATCTTCCTTTTTCTTCAACACCTACATATGCTAAATTTTCTCAACACCATGAGTTGGTTTCTTGTGCTGACTTGCTTGACTGGTTGAATTTATGGATGAGCATACAGATAATTTTTGCTCTTCTTTCTCCCTCTATTGCGTTGGAGGTCTTTCATGACTGATGCTGCTTTGTTTAACTGATTGAAGTCTCTGCCTATAAGAGATATCAACCATTGGAATTTTAGACTCTGAATCTTCTTCATCAAGCATTGTTATGCACTGTCTCCGTTCACCATTCAATATTCCTCTCTTACAAGTGCTGAAATAAATCCCGTGTTGTTCTCTTTTCTTGTTCTCATCATAAACACGACCTCTAATTTCAACATTATGAAATGAGGATTTATTTCGTAATTTTCACATAGCTGCTTTATGTCTAAACTTCTTACACTTGTAGCATTCAACATTATTCAATAAGGTGACAAAATAATTATACTTCTTATCAAATGTTATGCCTATCCAGTTTCCTTGACTGCAATTTTCTCTCTTGGTATTATTGGGCCACCGAAATATTGCCTTTGAGGAGAAAAGGATCTCTTTGCTTGGCTGATCGAATTTATCTTCTAAAGAATTCGTGGTTGGGGTTTAAATTTCACATTCCACCTATGCTATTGCACCTTCATTTTCCCTTTTGGACACTTGGAGGAAAAGTGCCCTGCGTTATTACAACCAAAGCATATGAGGGGTTTCATACCTTTATTTTGACTCCTGGAAGTCCCTTTATTTTGTTGCATTCTTTTTTTTCCATTGCAATGTTGTCAGACCTTCTTTTAGCCAAATTTGCGAGTCTCTTTAATGTTGTTTCTGAATCCCTTTCACCTTTGTCTAATGTTATCTTGGCTTGAGAGGAATAATCATTGGTTTGATTGTCTTTAACCACTTCAAATTTCTCTGCATGCTTGGAAGATTCAACACCTACTCTTTTAATGATCTATTCTCCTGTTCTATATTTGTACTTATAGATTTGAATTTCTTAATCTCCTCAAGAGATGATAATATGACCTTCTTCAAATAAATTTTTTCTTCAATATCTTTCAAATCAATAGAGGAGAAAATGGATTCACAAGGAGTGTCTATTTCACTGTCATCTTGTTCAAGTGTTTGTTCCTCTTCACCAGAGGTGATCTGATTGTCTTCATGACCAATGTCTAGATATGAAATTGCTATTAAGGTAGCTCTATCTTCACTACAACTTGATGAGAAAATCCTACTTTCTCTAGTACCTAAAACTGAGTAGTTTGAAGATAAATGGTTTATTGATCTATAATAACAACAAAACATCAACTTACTTGGAGAATGTATATTCTCTGGATATTGATCATTAACTTGGCCTATTGATACACCTAATTCATGATCTTCAACGCTCTTTTCATCTTTGACTGCTTCATCCTCCATGGGAAGCCTATTGACATCACATGCAACTTTCACGTCTACTTCATAGATGGAATGCAATTTGTCCCATATCAGCTTAGCAATTTTAAAACATATAACTTTTTCAATATCTGACTTAGAGAAACCTCTCATGATTTCCTTCTTGTCTTGTTTATCAAACTTATCATTTATTACTCCATACTCCATAGATAGCCATACATCCAAATCAAGAGCTTGCAAATAGATTCTCATCTTTACCTTAAAAGTTGTATAATTTAAGCCATTAAAAAATGGAACTCCATCTAAGGTAATCTTGTCTTGGTTCTCCATGATACTTGATCTTCCTTCTAGACATTAAATTGATCCTGAAGGACACTTGGCTCCAAATCCAATTGTTAGAAATAATGGAAAATATGACACTAATAAGAGGGGAGGTGAATCAATTGTGTGGCCAAATTATACAGTTTTCACAAATTACCCTTTTCAAGCATTTCAAAAATTATTCATGGATCAACAGCACAACAAAATCATGTAAAATATAACGTTACATGCACATGAGAAAAAAATATACAAAGGACACCAATATTCTTTTCATTACAAGTTTCAATTTGATTATATCATTGCCCCACAATCTACCACTTGCAGGTTTATTAATTGCTACTGAAAGGAACTTCTATCCCTACTAGTTTATCAGCTTCCACTGAAAGGGATTGCTACCCATACTTGTTTACCAATACTCGCAGGAAGGGACTCTTGCCCCTTCTCACTTATCAGTCTCTGTTGAAAGGGACTCTTTCCCCTATTCATTTATCAGTCTCTGATGAAAGGGACTCTTGCCCCCAAATATTTACTAGCACCCACTAGAAGTAGCTACTACCCTTGATCTGCAAGTTACCACTTGTCAGCCATGTTGATCCATCTTTCATCCATTTTCAAACTAAAATCAATATACCTTCTCTGCTTTCAAAATAATTGAATTCCTCAATCAAAAACACCTTCAATAATCTTTGATTATTGATAATACACCTTCAACAATCTTTCGTTGCTGAAATAATCACCATCACCTTCAACAATCTTTCGTTGCTGAAATAATCACCATCACCTTCAACAATTTATTATTATTGATACAAAACACCGCACTCTGCTCACAAACAACATCAATACCAATTCATTCTCTGCCTTCTCAAGCACCTTTGAGATACCAATATTGGTATCTGGTTCACCCTTGATGCATATCACTATCATGCATCATGATGCACCAATATCTCTCACACACTCTGTTATGCCCTCTACTAATCAAACAATCTATTGCTCGAATTTTGCTTTTATAGAATTTTGGTTTGATAATTTTGGAATCGAAATTTAGTTACCTTTCGTTCGAAACTTTGATCTGCTGCATGGATTTCTTTATTTTTTCCTTTTTCCTATTCACCAAGTTATCTAATCTTGACATCCAATTTCTGCAACTTAAACTAAGTTTATTTGCCAATTTTATCCATTCTGGCTTTTTACAGGTTTTAGCAGAGCTTCTTTGTTTTTATCTGTTGTTTAATTTCGTTTTGTAATAGCCTTGGTGAAAATTCCATCTAATAAAGTTAAAAAAAATAACCATGGATAAATGGGACACTTATTCCAAGATGAATGTTGGTGAAGACATCCTAGGGGGTGTTCATTTGGTTGTTCATGGCTAAGGAAATTGGTAAAGGCAATGGCTAAGGCATTAAAAGGCATTTTGGCACATTTGTTTATGAAAATAATGGAAATTATGAGAAAAGGAGGTGGAAGGTCATAGGTTGCATGTGAGGAGTAAAATGAAAGAAAATAATGGAAAATGAAGAAAATAGAAGCCTCATTCATAAAAAGGATTTTGAGGTTCAATTGTTAACCTTTTCTCAGTTTAGTGTTGGAGGTCTCTCTCATTATTTCTCTCTCTCTCTCTCTCATACTCTTGGATAGTTAGAGTTTTCTTGGAGCACTCTTGAAGGGTGTGAAATAATTGGATTCTTGGAGCAAGTAGGCAAAGGAAGAGCATGAAAGCGTAAGAAGGAATCGACATCAACAACTAAATCATATTTGCTTGCAGGTACTGAGTTTCATGTATGATTTATTCACTAGTTTGGACATACATGGCATATGCATGGAGATTCTTAGTCATGATCTGTCATCGACATAGAGGATTTCCTGGATCAATAGTGAGTTTCCTAGACTTTCCATTTCCTGGATAGCCATGGTTATTATGGGTTTATTTTCATTGTTTTGTTTTAGTTGGTTCTCATGATTCCTTAGCTTGGGCTGAGTTATTAGTTCTTGGAATCCTTGGTTGGACAAACACTCTAGAAGCCTTTTAACAACTTTGGTTGAGTTACTAGTCCTGGAATCCTTGGCTGGAAAAATGCTATGGAAGCCCTTGGAGGGTTGAGTTACTAGTCCTGGAAGCCTTAGTTGGAAAAATGCTTTGGAAGCCTGACGGTAGATGTGGGTTGAGTTGCTAGTCCTGGAATCCTTGATTGGAAGAAATGCTCTAGAAGCCCTGGAAGGCTTTAATGGAGACCAATATGATGATGGTTTTTTGATGTTCGAGCATGAGGTGGAATCACTATTTGATGGGTTGATGTGGATGGCCTCTAGAAGCCCTGGATGAATTTTGATTCATGTTTTCTATGAGATCCCACATTCATGCTTGGAATATGGCACGAGGGTGAATGGTTGAAGATATATTTGGCATGGGGGTGAATGGTCGAGTGGAACGTGGTAGTGCCATATCCATTTGTTTCATTGCATTCATTAATGAGAAATCCATTTCCTTGATTTTCATGTGTAAAGGTAGTTATGTATTTATGGATTTGATGGCTGATATGTTTATTGTATTTCTGTTCCTATTATGCTAATTATATGCACATTTTATGAAAACAACTATGTGTGGCTCTTAGCATGTTTTTACTTGTATGTGAATAGATAATGTGCCTATGGCTTAATAGATGATAATGCAACAAGTGGCATAAAGGAATAATGGTTCATATTGATTCTCAGATAAGTATGATATCCCTACACTTAACTCTGTTATTTACACTTGTAGATTACATGTCAATGATACGTTTGACTAAATGCTTGTCAAGGCTAGTAGGGATCCAATCAAGCTCTTGAACAAGTATTTTCTTTAGTACTTTAATTTACATGTTACTTTACTGATTTGAATAGATGGATTAGTTTTGGGCAGTTTCTTGGGTTTTGATCTTGAAAAAGTGGCTTAAATCCCAAGGTCCCTGTTAGGCCCCTATACTACTAGTGTATCCCCTTATTGTTATTAGTACAACCCCCTTATTATATTGTTGTACCCATGTAGTCCTCATATTGTTACTATTGTGCCCCATAGAAGCCCATCATTGTTATTATTATGCCTTTACATTATTATTGTTATGTCGGATTTGATTATATTATGACCCCTTAGACTCCTATATATAGAAAGGAGGTCTTGTCATTTGTATCATCCAAGAATAGTTCATTTGTGTAATGTAAAGGAGGTTGCCCCCTCGAAGCGGCTAAATTCTAAGGTGTTTATCTCTCTTTTCTATCTTTTTGTGAGCTAGTTTCACAACATTTGGTATTAGAGCTTTGGATTCTAGGGTTTCGTTGCTCCAAACTGGTCATTGTGGTATTTTCACTGTAATTTTATTTTATTTTATTTATTTTTTATTTTTTTATTTTATTTTATATATTTATTTTTTATTTAATTTAATTTAATTTAATTAATTTAATTTAATTAATTAATTAATTAATTAATTAATTAATTAATTTTTATTATTATTTATTTATTTTTTATTTTATTTTATATTTATTTATTTTTTTCTGCGAAGTTTCAGAAGCTAAAACAAAACCCATTTGAGAAGAAATATTGCTGAACCGTGCATCCGAATTTCCAATCTTGTCTCGCTCTATTTTTGGAGATATGACATGAGGAAGTTAGGGTTTTTGCAAGCTCTAGAATTTCATCTAAAACAGGTCATTGTGGTATTTTCGCTATAACCTTTTTGCTACAAAGTTTCAGAAGCTAAAGAAAAAACCCATTTGATAAGAAATCATTCTCAATCTTGGATCTGAATTTCAGATCTTGTCTCATTATATTTTCGGATATATGATCTGAGGAAGTCAGGGTTTTTGCAGACTCCCGAATTACATCCTAAACAGGTGACCTTGGGAAAATCATCATAAATTTCTCTCTGAGCAACAAATTGAAATTTCGTAAGAAGTTACAGAAAGAGTACGGACTTTAGTTTTATGTGCATAGTTTTCAGATTTGAAAGTCAAAACAGTGACACGTGGCACGTTGTACAAGTTTGCTGTACTGTAACATTATATAATCATGTCATCTTAGGATATTGGGCATAACTCTTTCTTGGAGAATCAAATTCTGATCAGACTTGCGGTGTTAGAAAGAGGACCTAGAGGGCTACCGTAGGAGACATTTTCAAAACTTTGAGATTTGAAAGTGCAGAGTTACAATCATTTCAAGATCGAGCTCCTGAAATCAAGAAAATGAGATATGAGGAAGTTTGATAGAAAGGATCTAGTAAATTGGATACTACAAATGGAGCAATATTTTGATCTAGGTGTACCACGATTACAAAAGGTATGTATTACATCTTCATATTTAGAACCAGATCAATTTTTATGGTATAAAGGACTTTGTTCTCATAAACAACTTGTTATGTGGTCAATTTTCATGGAGGAAATGATAGCACATTATGAGGATACAAAGAGAAACACCTTCTTTAGAGAAACACCACAAAAATTGGAAGAAAAAAGAGAAAAAGGCCTTTGTTACAAAGTGGAAAGAAAAGTTATGGCAAGAAGGAAGTCTACCCCTCACAACTATAAAGATGGAAGTGTTTTTTCTCCTAGCCTTCCACAACCTACAAGGGTCACACCACAACAATTGGAAGAAAAAAGAGAAAAAGGGCTTAGTTACAATTGTGACAACAAATACATTAAAGGTCATAAGTGTGCTGAGAAGAAATTATTTTACATTGATTGTGGAGAGGAGGAAGAAAAGGATCAAGAAACATCAAAAGAAGAGTATATACACCAAGAACCAACCTCAGAGAAAGAAGAAATGAATCCGACCATATCTTGTAAAGCATTGGAAAGAATTACCACTCCTAAAACTCTCAAGATAAAAGGACATATGAAGAAGAAAAAGGTTCAAGAAGTGAAATATCACATCGAAAAAGAAGAAATGAATCCGACCATATCTTGTAATGCATTGGACGGAATTACCACTCCTCAAACTATCAATATAGAAGGACATATCAAGAAGAAAAATGTTCAAGTATTGAAAGATCACATTGAGTCTCAAGAAATCAATTCGACCATATCTTGTAATGCATTGGAGGAAATTACCACTCCTCAAACTATCAAGATACAAGGACACATCAAGAAGAAAAAGGTACGAGTGTTGATTGATTCAGGCAGTACCCATAATTTTATTGATTGTAAGATAGCCAAGGAATTGAATTCCTTCCTATATCCAGCATTGGAGTGTCAAGTGATGGTTGCAAGTGGAGGAACCATAAATTGCTCTGGAAAGTGCCATAATATCAAGCTATCCATGGGAGAATATGTATTGAATATCCCAATGCTTTCCATTCCAATGGGTGGTGTTGATGTTTTATTAGGAATCCAATGGCTACAATCTTTGGGTATGATAGCTTTTAATTTTCAATAACGTTTCTTGAATTTTTTTTGGGAAGGAAAGGAAGTTGAATTGAGGGGTATCGAAGGAAAACCTGGAAAGATAATCAACTCTAACAGCATGAAAAAGCTTCTAAATAAAGAACAATGGGGCGTAATTGCACAATTATGTTCACTAGAGGATCCCACATCGAAATCATGTATTTCTCCAGATCTCCAAAACGTTTTGGAAAATCATTCCAAGGTATTTGAGAAACCCAAAGGCCTCCCACATATTCGTGATCATGATCATGCTATTCATTTGATTCCATGAAGTGTTCCTCCAAACATCAGGTCTTACATACATCCATATGCCCAAAGGAGTGGGAACTCATTCAAAAGTTGCATAAGGTCCCAGTTCAAATAGTATTGCGAGAACTTGACAAGGAAGGAAAAATCATATTGGAACCTGAAGCAGTCACAGAACCAAGAAATATAAAGCTACGAAATAGATCAATTTCAGAGTATCTCATCATGTGGAAGAACTTACCTGCTGGAGATTCCACATGGGAGGACAAGAATTTATATAGAAGTAGCAAGAACTACTCAAGCATTGAGGACAACGCTTTTTGAAGGAGAGGGGCATGTTAGGTCCCTATACTACTAGTGTAACCCCTTATTGTTATTAGTGCAACCCCCTTATTATATTGTTGCCCATGTAGTCCCCATTAATGATATTGTGCCCCATAGAAGCCCACTATTGTTATTATTGTGCCCTTACATTATTATTGTTATGTTGGCTCTAATTATATTATGACCCCTTAGACTCCTATACATAGAAAGGAGGTCTTGTCATTTGTATCATCCAAGAATTGTTCATTTGTGTAAGGTAAAGGAGGTTACCCCCTCGAAGAGGTTTATTTCTAAGGCGTTCATCTATCTTTTCTATCTTTTTGTGAGCTGGTTCAATAACAGTCCCTGGCACAACACTGACAAGTTTGGTCCATAGTCGCTGGCAGGCAGGCCTGTGAGAGCGAATTTAGGTTGTTGGTCACTCCCTTGTCCATAGAATGAGAGATACTATGGCCCAAGAGACCTAAAATAATAGTGGGACCCAAGGATAGGCTGTTTGAGTGGCTAACTTGTCTTTTGAGGGTTCTGTTGATGATGTTGGATGTCTATATGGTGTGTTTATGTGGGTTCCACTTCCTTAATGTGACTTAGGAGGCCGAATCATATCATAGTGGCATCTCATCGCATGTTTACCTCAGCTGACCGGTTTCTTGGGTAGATGTGGGAGGAGGGTGTTATAGAGTGGTATTAGGGCATGGCTCACCCTTCGAACTAGATGGGCTATGTGTTGGTCATGCATGCATGTCAGTTGCATGTGTTTCTCTCAAACTTGCATTCCATATGTTGTTTTAATTGCATGATGTTGATCATTGTTGTGGTGATGTCGTCATGAGAAACTTAATGTGCTTTTGTGGGATACATCTTTGTGAGTATATGATTGGTTATGTGTTGTTATATATTTCTTACATGTATCATTCTAATTTGTTGATCTTCCAGACAAGGTATCCTCGTCAAGCTATACTAAGGAATGTTGGTTTATTGTGATTTGGTTTAGCTGACATGATATACCTTGTAGGAAGAAACATCAAGTGGCTAGAAATATGGTTGACTACAAAGACTCTCCTTATGAATCTGAAGAGAAGTATAGTGTTGGGAACCCCTCTGAAGTGGCAGTGACACATCATACAGTCACAAGAAAAGCTAGTAGAGGTAAATGCAGTAATGATTCAGAGCTTGTTAGATTTGCAGCGACAAGGACCACTATGGATCAGTCATGAGAAGGAAGATAAAACTAATGGGACATATGATAGTAGATCACATGGAGGTCACCGATCAGATAGAGAGGACACCATCTAAAAAGGTAGATTGTTGGACACTCTAGAGAGGAGGAGGGATAGACACAGGCATGATTCTAGTTATGATTCAGATAGGAACTATGATAATCATTGGTATCATCATTATAGGAGGAGTGATAGGGGGTATTTTATGGATGAATTTAAGAAAGAGAATCCAAATGAAGAAGCCACAAGATGAAGATGCATGGTTGCTTGGCATGAGGAAGTTCTTCATGTTGCATGATTATTTAGAGAACATGAAAGCTAGAGTAGCTACCTTCAGTCTCAAGGGTAAAGTGAGCATCTAGTGGGAATATGTGAAGAATTTCAGGTGTATTCATGAGGAAGATTCATCTTGGAGTGAGTTTGAGTGGCTATTTAAGAAGAAATACTTGTTAGAAAGGTACTTTGATGACATAGAAAAATAATTTTATGAACTAAAGATGGGTTGTATGACGGATGGTTAGTACACTAATAGGTTCTTGGAGTTACTGGGTATGTGCCTTACCTCACAGAGGAGAAGGCTAAGATTCAGAGATTCATTAGTGGATTGCCAGTTGCATTCAAAGATAGGATTGAATTCAATGAGCCTAGATCATTGGAGGAGGCCATTCAAAATATAAAGCATTTATATGATCAATCAAAGCGAAGAACTGAGACTAAGCCAAACTAGATAGGTAATGAAAAGAACAAAGTCAAATAGTATAAAAAGTGAGCAAGGCCGCAGGGTACAAATAACAAGGAGAATGTTGCACCACCTAAGAGGTTCAATGCATTAGGTAGAGGAAAGGTACATAGAGCTAAAGAGAAGAACAAGGATGGAGGCTGGAAGCCTATAGAGTGTTGGACTTGTGGCAAAGACCATCATAGGAGAGATTGTTCACAAAATTATGGTGGTAGACCTAAAATATACAATACACAAGAGGCGCAGATTGTTGGAGATGTAGGCCAGAGTATTCCTCATATCTATGTAGTTGTGGACAACGGGCAAGTAGAACACGAGGAATCTATTATTGAGATGGAAGGTAAACTTTGTGATCAATTTATCTTATTTTGATTGACCCTGGATCTAATTATAGCTATGTTAATCCTTACTTTGTGGATAAGTGTGGGTTGAATAAGGAGTTTCATGTAGAGTCTTGGTTAGTGCAGTTGGCTATAGGTAAAAAGAAGCGAGTTCATCATTGGGTAAGAGCTTGTGCATTTGAATTAAATGGTATGCCTACTATAGCACATTTGAATGTTTTACTGTTGGATTCATACAATATGTTATTGGGCATGGATTGGTTGTATCTACATAGAACCAAGGTTGACTACTATGACAAGGCCATTGAATGTGTTGATGATAATGGAGAACCAAGAGTTCTGTAAGGTAAGAAGAAATACACATTGGTTAGGATGGTGACAACTATGCAGGAAAACTGTAGCCACAAGAAAGGGTGCAAGCTATTTGCAATACATATTTCTAGTGATAAGGGTAAGGAGGTTGAGGATGAATATGTGTTGAATAAGTACCTGATTTTACAATAGTTTAGGGATGTATTTCCAAAGGACATTACATAGTTGCCACCTGATAGGGAGGTATAATTTTATATTGAGTTAGTGCCAGGGGTAGCTCCAACATCGAAATCACCTTACAAGATGAGCACACCTGAGTTGGTTGAGTTGAAATTGCAGCTGAAGGAAATGTTGGACAAGGAGTACTTTAGGCCAAGTGCATCACCTTGGGGCACACTGATCTTGTTTGTGAAGAAGAAAGATGATACCTTTAGATTATGCATTGATTACAGGTAATTGAACAAAGTGACTATAAAGAACATATACCCTTTTTCGATGATTGATGACTTGTTTGATCAGTTGAAGGGGGTAGCAATGTTCTCAAAGATTGACTTGAGATCCGGATACCATTAGGCACACATCAAAGATGAGGACATTTACAATATTGCATTTAGGACCAAGTATGGGCATTATGAGTTTGTTGTTATTCCATTTGGTTTAACGAATGCTCTGTTGGCATTATGATACATATGTTGTACTTGATGGCAACCCACTAATCTTAGATGATAAATTATAGTGCAGCAAAGTTATTTTATGGTTCCGCAGGTGCTTAGATCAAAAGATGCGGTCATCGGCAGGTTGCGTAGGAGAACCGTTGAAAAGGTGAGGATATGTTTGCAGGTCTCCCGCACCAAAGGTGCAAACCTAAAGTTCACGGACTTTCATGCAGAGAAAAGTTACTTTCATGCAGAGAAAAGTTCACGCACTTTCATGTAGAGAAAAGTTCCTTTCGTGCAGAGAAACGTTCATGCAGTTTCATGCAGAGAAAAGTTCCTTTCATGCATAGAAAAGTTCACGCACTTTCATGCAGAGAAAAGTTCCTTTCATGTAGAGAAAAGTTCACACACTTTCATGCAGGGAAAAGTGCACGCACATGGAAAATCTTATAGTTGGTTCATGGTATTAGGCCGATAGTTTTTGATCCTATGGTTTTGGTCTGTGGTATTGCATCCAAAAGAGTTGAACCCAAGTATTGGGTCCATGGTATTGTTTTGTTATGGTTTTGGACCATGGTATTGAGTAAGG